>DWQX01000370.1:0-45747 GCA_018245475.1 Pharmacophagus antenor | reverse complement strand
CGGGGTTTTTAGTGGGTAGCCCCTGGGCCAATTTCCAGGAAAAGTGCCCTTTTCAGGGCACCGGTAGCCCCACACACTTCCCATGGGGGGGTGGGTATAGTTCAGCAATGAGAGTTAACGGTTGACAAACCATAAATATTAAAATTGAAAAATTGGCCCGTTTTGTAATTAAGAGATGTAATATATATGTATACATAGTTTTTCAGGATATTTTTGGCCAATACAAAAGTGTTTTCGATCGCAGGATGCAACCACTTGTGTAGTGTCCATTGCTATTGGCCCCCGTGTCGGTCTCTACTGTCCAAAGTAAAGTAATCTCGACCCTATAATAGCATGTAGTTATAAAACATCGAAAATTATACCAACGCTCGGGGACTAGATCGCTCTCGGGCGATCGCGTAGCTCAGTTAGCAAGCGGCCGCGACGCGCTTCGTACCTGTTCCTCTTGGTAGTCGGAATCTGCGATACAAAACTTAATATACTGTAAAAGTCTAAAGTTTTACCATGTCTGAATCGAGCGGTAGCCAATCCACTACGCGCGATAAACCCGCGCAATCATCGGTGCCATGTTAGTGATGATTTTGTTTTAACATATAGATGAAACGCGTGGCTTAGTTCTCCGAAGTTTAGAGTTTTTATTTATATTTAATGTTGGTGCGAGTATGTAATAAATGTTGTGATGTTCATTGATGTCGTTTGAATAGTAAGGAGTGTAGTGTTTTTTTTTTTTCAAAGTAAAATAATTGATATTCAGGGTGGGTTGAGAAAAAACAATTATTCAATTTTGTATGCCTATACACAAAAAATATGTAGCTAAAAACTGCATGCTTTTTGTGTATCGTATACAATATATTTGTATAAATCTTTATGTATAGTTAGTAAGTTATAATTTTCAAAAATATAGATGGCGGCACAATTGAAATTTTTTAATGTCCTAGATTTGAGGTTTGTGTTCCCTCGACCATAACGAATTGGCGAGCGGAAAAATTATAAACATAATCTCTAAATCAATTATTTCAATATTGTTTTAAAAATTTCAAAGTTACATTAGATCATTGTTTTTTTAATGAAATCTCATAAGTTACTTTAGACATAAAAAATAAACGTCTGTTGCGGTTGATAAAATCTTTTATAATTTCCTTTCATATTGAAGTGTTTATTAACCTAATGATATTTATGCGAGCAATAATTTAAAATAATTAATTTTCCTGAAAGTTTTCGTATCACGTTTTCTCTTTGTTACAGGATTATCATACGATATTTTTTTTAAATTAAAAGATCCTGAGAAGACTCCTCTAACTCATTTTTGATGGCATGTATATCAACTTTTCTTTTTTCATATCGTAATTGAATTAAAGATGCATTTGCAAGAAACAACATTGAATCATTAAAAAAACAATTACAAATATTGAAGCTATGTATAATCGCATGTATGGATGAGGAATCATCGTATGTGAGATTATTTAATAAATTTTCTAATAAATCAGGCATATTAACTATAAGTATTTTTGAAACATAATTTTTGTTTTCTACATATGCGTATAATAAAAGCAGAAGGTGGATAATAAAAAAAACTTGTCATTGACAGATTTTCCTTTTTCTAGTTTTAAACCATTTTCGCTTTGATTGCACCATATGTAATCATGTTGACGTCGGAATGTTGTCACTGCCTTGCATTAGATGTAGTATCATACCCCGCATATAGAAATTCATATAATTTAAATGGTTCAATAAATATACATTGAAAATGTTCATTGAAATGGGCACGATTTGGTAATATTGGATGAGATTAAATTAATATATCTTACCAAAGTCTGCTCTATAGCAGTTGTTGTATTAAGTTATTGGTGGTAGGTTTCATGGCGCAGACAAGTCAAATTAAATACTGTCTGCGACACAAATTATTGTGGTAGTGGGCAAACATTACCGTGTGTGAGAAGGGCAATGTGTTGTTGTAAACAGCTAACATTGTGTATGCCTTGTCGCACCCTGTTATAAAAAATTGAACAACTGTCACAAAGTGTGGCCATCGCGATGCGTGAACGGCCCTGTCTGGTGCAGAGAGGGGTGCGGTAAGTGGCCGCCCTCTTTATGGCAGTGCCCGAGTCGTCATGAAGGTGGACGCCGACGCCGCGGAGGTAGCAGCCTCCGCCACGCCTACTAGGACCGCTAGTAATACAGAATCGCCCGTTTCATCACTTGACGGTTTGTTGTTTGGTACCCGACTAACAATGTTATCGATCTACAAAGGTCACCTATATCTAACTTACGACTGACTTCCGCAATTACGTGATGAATGTATAACTCAATTATTTTCGTAAGGAATTAATGATCGCTTTACCTGTACCTTGTTGTATACTTTCTGATCTGTAATTTTGGAAGTGATTCGTTACTCATACTCTACCACATTGCTCGAGGGATTTAATCTGATCTGCTATTTTTAAAACTCAATTCAAAACGGGATCTTCAATAATTTTGTATAATCCTCAATTACAGTATACACCTAACCGGCCACCAGTCTATCCGATCAGTAATATTGTGGAAATGCCTGCATGTGTATACAAATCTGTAAATGTGACATGCTTTATAAGCACTTGTTATTGCCTTATGTTATTTTCCCGGCTTCTGCTATATGTGTATATTGTCAATATTAACTGCTATATTTGCAAAAATAGATTCTAAAACTAATTTTCATGGCGTAATTTGCATTATTGTTTTGTATGTATGGTGTTTGATTCATGTGTCAGTTTTTTAATTAGTCGTAGTTAAGTTGTGGACGGAAAACTCTAATGAAATAGAGATTACCATTCAAAATCAAGACAAAAATGTTGTTTAACACAACATAACATTTTCATACCTTTCATAGGCTGGCTATGGTTTCATGGTAAGTGCAGAGGTACCTTTTTTTTTTAAATCTATCATAACGTATACAGAGCATTCATCGTTGTATATTTATTTATGTTGTAAAGTATGCGCTAATTAACATAAAATGATGAGCGGAAGAGACTACGGGCCCCTACACGAGAAATTACCGCTTGAAATAGTGTTTCAGTTAAAGGTTTTACATGAATTTTATATTTTAATATAATAACATAACAAGATGATGTTCATAGTCCCATTATTAGACAGAAATATACGAGTACATACGTGTTTAAAGTAAGTAGATAAAGTTTGAGATTTGAAAAATCTGTTTATGCATCTTTAATAGATATACATAGATTTTTTTAACCAATCAGCTCAATAAAGGTATATACAGTTATAATTACAGTAATAATGATAATTGATTTGGAACAATTATATACTTGAATATTTAACGGAAATGAATTTACGAATTGTAAGGTCACTATTGCAAGTGTGTGAACGCAGGCATATGTCCGTTCGATTCCGGCTTAGGAGACAGTTACAATTTTTTTTTTTATTTAATCGATAGTGGATAGTTTTTTTTTTATTTTTTCATTTTAAGTTCTCTGGTATTTTATTATCACTAATTTCTAATCTTATTGCGGTATATAGTTTATATTGAATTAAAAAAAATGTTAACTTTTATATAATCACATAACGCAAGACTAGTTTTTTTTAATCCCAGTTCAATAAATATAAATAATTTTGAAAATGTAGAAATAATAAAAATGCATATCGCCGTTATAATGCCGATGTTATGGTTAGACACAATCAAGTAATAATTACATTATTACTCGTGTGTGTGTGCGTGTGCGTGCGTGCGCGGTCGTGTGTGTGTGTGTGTGTGTGCGCGCGCGCGAGTTTGTGTGTGTGTGTAGTAACCCTTACTTTGTTAGAAATTTAATACACATTTAACATGTGTAAAAATTTCGATAGTGTTGGTTTTCTTAAGACAATATTATAAGATGTTTATAATACAATGACTGCAATCATTTTTAATTGCTTTCGGTACACATGCTATATGGTTTGTTTTACTCAATATTTTTGTCCGGTAAACTACTCGTTAACCCTTTCGCTGCCAGCGTCATAATCCGAATTTGTTACTAGAACTCAGTGTCACAATTACGTGACAGGTGTTTATTACCTTTTTAATTAAACGTGTCACACTTATGTGACAACTGATTTACAAAAGGAACTTTTTATCTAGAACCTGATGTCATTGAGAAGAGTCGATTTGTAAAATTACTAATTTCACATAGTTATTTTTTGTGTTAAGAATATATTCCTCTTAATGGTAAATGGTTTGATATTGAAATATTAAGACATCCCGGCTGTGGTCGGAATTTTTCTGCAGAGCTTCGGATAGCGAAAAATTTAATAATATATTTAGTTTTTTTTTTATATATTTCATTAGTAATTCTAATATCAGGAATGTAGTTACATTTTAAAAATCGTATAGACATACTGTTTACACTTTGTGTTAAATTATTGATGCCGTAACACGGTTATTCAAAATTTATGTTATTAAATATTGAAACGACTTCTACTTCTATCTTTTCGTTCACTCATTATCATCTCTTAACAAACATGTGTATTTTTTCATATGGACAGATTTTTGTAAGAAATCAAATATTTTCATTTGAAGTGTGCCGGAGACGCAATTGGCTATAAAATTGGATATTAAAGATAAAATAATTTATCATAAACATTTTAACACAATCGAAATTAAATTTATTTTGATGTAATTATAATAAGTAGCATTTATAATTAATCGGTGTATCTGTAGGGATAATTCATATGACGACTACTTCGCGACAGTATTTGCCAATGCGAAGCACCAATTAGCCCCAAAACACATTCGACATATACAACAGCACATTGTTTCAACACAACTAATATAAACCGCGATTAACTTTAATCCTATACAACAGGCCTGACATAACCTATCCTATTGGGGAGAGACTAGAAAACTAAAACTTTAATACTTTGTTGGTTTTTACATTGTTATCTTAGACGCTCTCTTAAGTTGTTTTGTTTATTTTTGAAATAGATCATCCTGAATTCTGGAACAACGCTGAAATTTTCTAGACTAACTTTTATTAAACAGAATTTAGTCTTAAATTTCTAACATTTTCACAATCATAATAATCTTACAGTGTCGCATTAGCTGAAATTTTACTTAACCGGATATACCTTTCGACTCAATAGTTTTGAATGGGACTCATTTGTACCTCCGTACGTTACCTACGTACGGTTAGGTACGGTCCATGGTCGTTATCTTTTTTTCCTTTCTTTTTAATAGGAAGTGTAGGTTTAGGTAGCGAGCGGTTCACCTGATGAAAAGTGATCACCGTCGCCAATAGACAGCCGCAACACTCGGGGAGTCGTAACTGCGTTGCCGACATTACATTGGAACAAATTTTTATAGACATAAATTATTAATTTAAAATGTTAGACTGGAATTTGTTTGTAATAGAACATAAAAATCCATTTTGCAAACATTTTAGTAACAGATTATTTTTGCCTTAGTTACAGTTTCTGTGTATATAGTTACGAGTATAGCCTTTAAAATCATTTTTAATGTTCTTTTCTATAATGCACTAGTGATCCATGACACGGTGATGGTAAACTGTATAATTTGTAGATGTTACAGTGTTACTACAAATTATATAACGGATTGCCCATATGAAAAATGTATATGTTGATAGATAAATAGAATATTTTGTGGTATAGACAATTACGTTTAACATTACGAGTATAATAGTAGTAAAATAATGAAGTAATAATGATCAAGTTCCCCGGAGAGTTTTCTCTTCATTTATATCATTGAAGGCGCGGTACGACCCATCAATTAACATAGAATCAATCACGAACAGTTCATTAGGCGACAGCTTTGATATCGCAAGGGAGCCGTTGCAAAAAACTGTTATACCTATATTACAACTTTTGAATTTTATTTTAATGTATTTATTCATATAATAATTTAGTAAATAACAAATGATATGTCAATGTTTATCTTTTGTTATATTTTGTGCTTATTACATTTTAAAAGATTGGATATATTTTTATTTCTTACCGGTTTGGTCCCTTCTTTTATAAATATTATTAACCATAAGATTTTTGATGGAAATATCTGTTGCAATAAGAGAATCGAAGAATTAATAAATATTTTTTAGGTATATTATCAATAATTACGAATTTAGTAATCAAAACTTTAATAACTTTATAACAAATGCTGCAGAAGAGGGCTGTAATGGAGTCATAAGACTACCATGAATGTAAAAAACTTAACAGTCAATATATTTTCTTGTCTCCTAGTAATATAAACCGTTAATCATCGTTAGGTGTGACGCAACCTCTCATTCTCTTTAAGTTATTATAGATTATCAATCTTGACCTTTATTCATTTGAATAAACTGTACAACATCCAATTTGTAAATTTCAATGTTTTTCCATCTCTTATAAGAACAACACCTTAACTTGAACTGGCTAATGCGGAGGCGGAACTTGTTATCGATAGCAAAATAAATGTCTTATTATTTTTAAACCATAGTACAGTTGGCAGATTTAATGTTGATAAGGTTAAGTGCACAAGTACATGTGAAAAATATTAAAAAAAATGGAATGTAAGCTTTTTTTTTGTAAGGTTATTAGTGTCTAATGCTATTTCATTCGTGACTACTACGGTTTTATTTTGTCATACGTTTATTTATATCACTGTAAATATTCACCTTCTAACATATTTCGCTGTAATAATGCTCAATTTTTTCCACATTAGTTTATTTAAAGTCTTATTCATAATACTTAAACTAGAAAGCAAAAAGGATAGAGCGAGACCATAATAATGTACGTGTGATTTTACGTAAAATGAACTTACCCACCTATCCTCTCAAGATCCTTTTCACTGCTTCGTTCAAATCGCTACAAAGGTGTACCTTTACACTCTTTACAATGTTTCGCATTTCTCTATGAAAGGTGTTCCATGTAAAAGCAGTTTATTGCACAATTCTAACAACACGCAAAACTTAAACCATCTATTGAAATAAAATTCTAACGCCGTAAATTCCTAATCTGTAATACTAACGCTTTCACTTGGCTAAACTTGCTACATTAACAGAGGCAAATTACGCACTATTTAAAGCCGAATCTTTTAATTACTTTTGCATATTTTAAATGTATAAAATATAATATTAAATTTAAGAAGCTTAACTAATGTAATTACTTTATCAAATAATTACGAGTGAAATGAATTAGTGTCACAAAAATATCTCTATAATCTGGTAAACTTACCGATATACCTTTAAACTTCATGAGTTTGACGAAGTTCTAAGGTTATAGATTAACTGTATGTAATGTACAGCACGCAGTCCGGATCACAAACGGGGTCGTCAAAAGAATGTGAATCTCCGTTTTTAAGAAGATGATATTGGTTATTTTTGTAAATTTTTATAATAGTTACATTCATTTATGGAATATTTAAGAGCTTTATTAAACACGATTTTTTGTCATTAAGCTAACGTTCTTAATTTTGTAGATTTTAACGTATCTTTGTGATACTAATTCATCGTATCTCATGAAAGAAACAATTATAACTACTGGTACTAGTTTGTTGTTAATCTTTCAGACATCCGTGCTCCGGAGAAAGTACCCAAGTCCGAGTTGGAACTGCTAGCCAAACTGGAGGAAGAAAACCGACGCATCGAGGCGGACGCTAAGTGCCCCTCGCTGATTATTGCTAGCAGTAGGAAGAACTCCAATACTTCACTGGTCTCACTCGCTTCCGGTGAGTGCTATTTTTTTATTCTTATTATCTTTTGTTTATCATTTTGTTCTTTTTATATTTTCGTGTGGAATATTTATACTGCATTCGTTATGAACGTGTTATGCTGTATTATACGATTGTTGTAAACATAGTATTGAAACACTAATAATCGTAACTAATCGCTCCCATAATGATAATGAACGCCCTTGCACAATGAAATATAATATAAAACGAGTAATATCGATAAATTGCTGTAATTTTAGTATAAAAACGCACCGTCAACATTTGTATTCAGTTTATAACATGCAATGTGAAACCGTCATAAAGGACAGAGTGTGTCCGATATTCCTCAGCACTAAAACTTCTGTAGTACGCTAGAAATACAATACCGCGTAGGTACATACATTTATGATATTTTCATACTTTATTTTCAATGTTACAAATTGTTAAAGGAATCTTTTGACTAGCTATGTTAAAATACCTGTCAACAAGTTAACTCTTATTAATAATTAAAAAAAAATCATAAGTTATAACGATAGCAATGTTTGAATACTGTACAATTTTTGTACGCTCATGTACATTAATACTTACGCAGACATTTATAGTATTTGCAGATATTTATTGTTATTATTAAAATGCAAACTTATGAATCACTTAACGCTCTCATTTATCAATTTTATCTTGAAGCACGCCGGTGGTCATGGATTTAGTTTAGATTTAGTGAAAAAAAAAATTAACAACTTGAGGATTTAACTAATCCCTTTAGTAGCTTATCGTATTAAATGGTCTGGAACCTTGGAACTAAAGCAGTGCACAGCTCCCGTAAGTTTTAGTATAGAATAATTATAACATTTCCTACGCTTGAATGCAATATAAGTCAAACTAAATGACGTAACGAGTATCCACTAATAATCATAGAATTTTGTATATACATAAGCCAAAAATCCCAAACAATTTTTAAAATCAAATCGCAATGGGTTACTCTTGACTACGAAATTCATTCCGCTGAAACGTATAATTTTCGTTCTGTTATATTGTAAGCACTGCTCTTACCTCTTTCACTCGCCACGCAGAAAGCTGTAGACCATCTCGGCCTTCCGTCAGACATTGAATAAAAAATTTCGAGAGAAGCCTAAGTTCGTTCATTCTTTTGAAACTGCTCGGAGGACTTTCTCTTTAGAAGTTTTTAATTATTATTATTTTTTAATATTTGGATATTATTAATATTTGAAAATATATTTACTATCTAATTCTTAATCACAGTTCATGAAACAATTTTATTTTCGATGAAGTTAGATATCCGTGATTGAAATTTTTTATTGTCTGTGATGGAAATATTTTATTTCTTCACTTTAATTGATATAAGTCTTACGCCGTTTCACTCGACACTCGTAAAGAATCCACAAAACGTATGGAAATTTTTTTATTAACTTTTAACCCTTTTATTTTGTTTTTAGTACCTATCAACTGATTCAAAATCTTTATTCGCTATAGTCTTATTAGTTTTTAATGAAAAACGAAAACGGCCGGCCGTACATAATCAATGCTTACATGTTATAAAGCAAAATAAAAGCCGTTTAAATATTATCGCTAGTAGAATAACGAATATGAATTGTTAGAATATTTCCTACATATCTATGTTTGGAATCCTATTACTTTTATAACAAATGAAAATCAACCATAAATGTATATCGCTGTTCTCTCAAAAAATTTCCTTATGTAAAACACATAAATAAGCTTAAATCCGAACATTTTTTATTTTATTTATTTTTTGTTCTAACATGATGAACCACTTAAGTTATAATAAGTGGGGACGGCAAGTGTGTGGTTGGTTGGCTGTACTTGCTTCGCCGTTATTATACTGCGCCCGTTGATGTCATCTGATTATAAGGCGGACCGCACCGCCCAGTGATCGATATCATGCTCCATCATCACTTTCATCAAAGTACTAATCATATTATTTGTAATAATAATAAAGACGCATGTCATAGATATTTAGTAGGTTAAAATTCGCCTGCCTCCGTGGGGCAATGATTTACCCGCTTGCCTTTTAGCGCGTAGGTCCCGATTTCGATTCTCGGGACACAGGAGAAGTAAAGTCTGGTTGGTGGTAGAGTTATTCGTACCCACCTGGCCAGCTACCATCCTCAATGTTAATCTGCTACCATAACAGTATTGTTGCGTGCCAGGTGTCATACATGGGAGTGTCAAAAGTACTTTGGTCGAACATGATTCATCAGTTATGGTTTTGTTGTTACTTAACATCAGGTGTAATCGATGTCAAATGCTAGCCCATAACAAATAACAAAAAATCTTTTTTTTTGTTATTGAATCGCTGCTCCACACAGTAATAGTGACAACCGGTTCTCGTCTCGAGTCTTATGCGCTATGACTGCGAGCACTCGATTATCACAATGGGCGTGAAAACAAAGAACTCCATCTTTTGTAATAGAATTTATTTTTCCGCTGCGGTAAAACACTCGACGTTTTGCTGTAGTGTATTACTTGCACTCGTTATTACCGCAGGACTTGTGGAATTATATCGCACACTCTATTCGTACAAATCTTGGGTATATTTACGACTCAACCCACGTTTTGGCCTTTTGTTATGTTCGCAACTAAACACAGCAATAGCTTTTCGATATTAGTGGCCGTAAGATTATATTAACAGGAATGTTATAAACATATGAGTAAATTATAAATAAATTTGTATTCATTTCAGTTTCATAACTTTACACCTTTCAGTTAACTATGTAAACTTTCTCGTGATAGCTCTTTAATTACACCGCGACGCAGTCACATTACGCAAACGATTATTTTATTATAAACTGCTCAAATGTAATACATTGTAACTTTCTTGAAGTAACTTTAAACATTGTTTTATTTATTTAATTTAATTGTCGTAACAGGATTTGTCGCGTTTTAAAATAATAAATATGACAAATGATATTTACCTTACGTATTTAAGAATAATCAACTTTACAAAAATACTTACTGTTCCAATATTTTTGTCCTGCATATTGCTTAACCTTTTAGTACTTATGATTCTGGGAAGATCTGGGAAGATCTGAGATTCCTGGAAAGAGATAACAACTATTCGGTAAGCGCTGCCGCAGGTTGTTGCGCACGCGTTGGTTTGATTTTGGTAACAATATAATACAAACTTTCCAGATTGGGAACTTATCTTTAAAGTTTCTTTTTTCATTCCAACAAAACTACGCTAAGTATAATATACTTAATAAATAATGATAGACGATATTTGATTTTCAAATGTAATACTAAACTGTTCTATATATTTGAACGAAAGAAAAGTTCAGCTAAAATGTTGAGTAAAAATATATTACATAAGTAAAAACTAGTTGAATGGCTTACGCATATTTTATAGCTTTACTAGCCGTCTTATATTCAAAGTCTATCAAAGTTTGCTTTCTTGTGTTATTGAGCGTATTACCGTTTTAAATATGCGAAGTTTTACTGAGATGTCTGAAATAAGTCGTAATTATCTCAGTGGTGAAGACGGGAAGTGTCCACGTGAATCGCTATTTAGATTTTTGAGGTCCTCTATAGCTCTAGAATTTTTATTGCGCTATCATCATCACTCGCTAACTCGAACAAAGGTTTTTATTGCAAACGCTTTACATCTATACCACCATTAGCCACCCAGCGTTTTCTGTTCTCTTCTTAAAGATAATAATTCTGTATACTATGACAAAGACTTTTGTTATACTTTTTTTTGTTTTTCATTAAATTAAACAAAATATACGTCATCTAATTTCGTCAAAATTTAATGTTATTAAGATAATAAACACAAATTGCGTGTAGATGCTCGATGATGATGTGGTAGGTCACAGAAGGCCGTCTACGTGATGGAATCGTTAACGCAGCGCTTATTTCCGGCGGTGAACGATTGTATGCAAACACAGCGAGTGTTCCGGATAAAAGGGTCCTGCTTTGTCATAAATTAATGCACTATTTTAGATTTCCCCACCCGAGTCTTTAGTGAACAAGTGCTTTTCGTCGAAAATATATAAATTTATTAAAAAACAAAAGATTTATGAAATTTTGTTGCAAATCAACGTCTTTAATTTTTCCATCGTTTTAGAATTGGAAAAATCTACACCAGATTAACCTTAATCTCACGGTTGCATCGAAATTGACAAGTAAAAAAACGTTTAACGTGTTACAATTTTCTTTTTGTAGGATCGAAATCGGACCATTTAGTAAAAAGTTATGCGTATACAAAAAAAAAAGTTAAAATAAAATGATTGCGTTATTTATTTACCACTTTCGTCTGTTTCTAACACAAACAGCAGGATTCAATGTTTCAACACTACTTAGTAGCACAACTTTGTTATAATTACATCTTAAGAAATAATATTATACTAATTATTGCACTGGCAGAAATTGCATATACACATTTGTGAAACGTAGTGAGAGAGTTGTGGTGGTACACTATTGTTTGTGAAACATTAACTGCTAGACATGCCTTCTGAACCGAGAAACCGTTTCAAACATAATTAACATAACTGCTAATTGTTCCGGGGAAGATCACGCGTCTATTCCAAGTAGACGGTATCGTCTGCAGATGGCATAAATATTTGATATAAAATGTATTCAGTGTCTGCCGCAGTGTTTTGTCTTTCATTTTAAGTCTTATTCGCTATTCATCTAAAAATATACGGTGAAAATGTTTGATAACGCTTAATCTGTCAAAATTTAATTGACCAGTTCCTGATTTTCTAATAGGGGAAGGTTATCTTTTAAATATTTTTGTTATATATCGAGTTTGCGCGAACATTTAACCTGAATTTCACTTGCTGTTAAGTGAAAATGAGAGCGTAGTTGGTAAGGCGTTTTGCCCCAGAATGCTTCTGGCCTCTTAATTTTATGACTACCGGAACACAAGAGACCTGTTACGGCGGCAGATTGATGTTGATGGTCTTAGCTAGCCAGACAGATTCGAAAAAACCTACCATCATACAGACTTCACTACTCTTGCCATTGAATCGAACCCGCGTTTTAAGGCAAACAAAGCACTGTGCTATAGAGGTAGTCAAAACAAATTCACCCAGTATTGTGCAACATTTGAACTTCTTTATCGTTTAATAAATTTTAATAACGATAATTGGTACGTGTTAATTGTCTATTATCATAGAATACATCGTCGGAATAAAGTTTTCACAAACATCTATACATTTGTTCGATGATATCGGAATCTGTTTAATTAATCGGTAATATATGCGATTTTAGTTAGTATTTATAATATGAATATGTGAGTACATACATATTGTATAAATATAACCTTCCATTTAAATCATTCCAATTTATATTTTATTAAATCAATGACTAAATTGCTTAATCCAGGCCAACGTTTACTTTTATTTTCAAATTTTTATGACGCGTGCGCTACACGATGCGTACGTTTACGACACTGATTACGTAAAATTGCAACAGTAACTCGATACGTAATTTTCAGTGTTAAACAATCTAAGGCTCTGTGTACTAGTCACCATTAAACAATTTCCGCGCAGTGATCATAACATACATAAAAGCTGTTGCATAAACTCGTGTAAACTTCAATCGATTTCTATGGAAATAATATTGTACTATTTCGAGGTGCTCGGGAAAGTTAGCAGACGGCAAATACCAACGCTGCAGTGTTTGTGTACTTAAGCAAAGTTAGAAATCACTACTACCTTTATTCTATAAACAGCATTACTAGTCAAATTAATCTCACATGGAACTCAATATATCATCATAGTTATATCGATATCGCTTATCTCTCTTGCGATTTTTGTCATTAAAACATTTTGTTTTGTGGAGTGTGATGCGAGATGAATGAAAAAAACGACTTGTTCAGTGTTAATGTGTTAGAATTCTACGTTGCAAGTATTTTAGAAAATATTAACCCGCGTATGTATTTCATTCTTATTAATTACTTTTTATTATTTGTTTGTTACGTTTATTCATAATTTAAAGTATTATACTAATCATTGTTGATCGATTTTTTATCGTAACATTGAGTCATCGGTATTTCTCATTAAATAAGGTAGCCGGGAGTTACCTCTAACTTTAACACACTAAATTTACCGGACTAGTCATTTTGACGGGATAACCTTAGATAAAAAGTGTCGTACACTATTATGCGTTTGACTTTTTTATTTCATTATACTGCCTCTGGAAACATTGTTCAATACATTTTATTGCAAAACAGGGAAAATAAGAATACAATAATGCACAAAATTACAACAGACACGAAAAATAAACCATAAAAATGTGTCGGTAAATTTAGTGTTAAAAACGTATAATGAAATCTTTGTACTTAGTACAAACATTAAACATTTTACATACAAAATATGGATAACGAAAAACACGTTCAATTTTTATATTTATGTCTACGTTTATACAATTTCCTAATATGTACAAATTATTACCCATTTAAATAAAATTACGCGCTATTTTGAACTAACATGAATAGATACAATGAATATATGCTGTCTTTCTTAAATTTGCGTAATCAAATTATGAAAAAAGAATTAAATTAATAAATTATTTCATAATTATTTCTAGTTACAAATATTATGAGATATCGATTTTCTACAGCCGCATACTTAGTTTATTTCATTCTTAACCCCTATTTATAAAACTTAACACGGTGTTATAAGGTATCATTATTTTTAATCAAATTTTATTATTATACGTATGAGTAATAGTTAGGTAAAGAAATGGAAAAATCTTCTCCTTTGTGTGTCCGTTTTAATTAGGCCAGTATTCACTTTTAAACATGGTTTCGGTCTGTGTTAGGCACAAGTCACTGAAACGCAGATCCGATTGGGTCGAGACAGTTATTGTTAAATGATCTACTAATAAAAAGTCTCAACTTTCAATACCTTTTACAGTTTCAAATAATATGTGTAAATGTATGTATGTGTATATATGTATATAGTATGTATATAGTATGTATGTATGTATATATATAAATATATATATATATAGTTTCGTAGGTATATATATTTATATGTGTATATTAAATATATTCATCCCTTGACGCATTAAAACCGTTATATTGTAGTTTATATTACCGATAAGTGAAGCAAAACATACGTACATATGTCCTCAGATTAATTCATATATTTACACTTAAAGTATTATAATGTTTATGTTTCATGCATACATTTTTATTAAAATACTATAATACAATATAATTATGTCTTTGACTACTAGTGAAAAATAAACCATAGATCCTTTTATTTTTATTCAACGAACTGAAACCAGACCGACACTGCGTGAAATGCAATATTTCATTGTGCCAATCGTAAGTGAATTATTCGCGTCACCCCGCATTTTTGGCTACGCGGGCATCCCTTTCATGAAATTTAATTAATATAAACGCTACACAGTTATTAATGGCGGTCCTTGCATACAAACCCGAAAGAATGGCATACCCCATTTAAACAATATAGTGCACAAAAATTAATAAATTAAGATTGTTATAAAACTTAAACAATTTCATGAAAACAAAAAAAAACAAGGATCATGTATTAATTTTTTTTGTTTAGATCCGTATACTCGTTAGTTTTGATGTTTGGCCTAAGGACATGCCTCTGAAAGTTGTGTTGTAATAAAACAATAGGATTTGTATTATTTGTAAAATGTTTAAAACGCGTCAGAAACTAAATGTTCAGTCAAGTTGATACATTTTCTCTCTCTCCATAAATGGAGAAAAAAAATTATAACATGTAAAAAACAATTCCGCGCACAAATGTATCGCTCATGTGCGGATTCACTAATCCGTTACATAGAAGCGCTCAACAGAGTATTGGAAAGGGGGGTGGGGGACTGATGTCGCAATAATTGGAACTGCTGTCGCGGCTTGCACATATCTCATGTGCAAGCCGCGACAGTTCGCAGCACGATTTCAAATACATGCGTATTTGAAATCGTGCTGCGAAACGAAGGGAATGCTGCCGTTTGATATTTGCCTCGTGCAAGGGTAACGTACAATGGCAAGCACTTCAACCATTCGCTTAGTAGGAATTTCTGTTAAATAGTAACTTGGTTGCCACCCTGGGAACATAATTATTTATAGATGTAACATATACTTCTTGATTTAAAATTTTATGTTTACAAAATTTAAAATTAGGTTTATTATGGTATTTCTACTGAAAAATCACGCTTTTCTTTCTACTAACTCTCCTACTCCTCCTACCATCCTCTACACCCTACTTATAACTACCTATTCGGATACTTATCACAAAGTCTTTGTTTCTCAATAACATGTTTCTTTTATTCAATAATGTTTTTATTAATAATTATATTATAATTCTAATATGGTAAGCGATTAAAGTATCGACATCTTATTAATTATGTGAGAATTTAGCAGCATCTTAACTGCAGCCTTGACTCAAGCCCAAACAGCGGCTAACTCTTTAATAGATTATGCAATAGAAACTTTGGATACAAGAAAAGAAACTAAAAATACGCAATACTCAGGTGAATAAAGTGTGAAGTAACAACGAACTGAAATTAACATTTTTTAAATTACATCATGTCGACATTTTTATCATTAAAGTTTAAAAAGTTAAATTTGATAAGATCTGGTGCACAGGTGACGCCACGCGAGCCCCTCAATAAGGCTCGTCCGGCTTTCAGCTCGCGTTCGTGATTCATCGCTTAGCGCTCGTTGACACACAACTGGTTGGTGCTCCTCTTTTGTGTTTTGTTTTGTCGCAAATGTTTATTTTATGTTTATACATTACGTTCCGTCATCGTGGCTCGCATTGTTGCCATTCAGACATACTTCATAGCTTATTATTTAAAAACTTATAATGTCATTGGCGAATATAAGAATAATTATATTAATTTAAATTCCCGTATACATGTCAATGTGTTTCGTATAAAATGTAATTAATAAACTGTACTATTACATATATGCGTAAAATGTAACATGGCTCTTAGGATGAAAAGGTTTTAAGACGATGTAAATATATGCATGCATAAGCAATGAAACTTTGCCAGCCAATTTGCATTGCGCGTATGGCACGTAAATTTCTTATACCACCTTTACGACACACTCTAAAGTAATGACGTAGTTTATATTTAAATCTCGGAGGCACGTAGTTCAATATGTAAAACTTTTTAACTCGTGTGTTTCTGAAAGATTGACTTTTGAATTGCTAATATTATTGTTTTTTTTATTTTTACAAACTATAGATTGTATACGTTATATATTATTATTTTGTCTCCAACACGTAATTAAAAAATTTAAACAAAAACTGTGATAATAAATGGAAATATGTTTTTGATTAATGCCTTTGTAAACATTTCTTTTTTATTGAACGAAATAATAATAAATAAAGAACTAGAAGTTTCACTTGGTGATAAGTAATATACCACCTGCCTATAATAATTTAATGTGATGGTAAATAATGCTGGTGCTAGCTAAAAATATGAATCTTCCACTTGCCCTCGTCGCATTGATACTTAAGGTGTTAAATCTTGTTACCCTAGTAATTTTGATAGCCTGTAGTAGCGCTTTTCAAATTGAAAAACAGTAACTTTTGCACGATACTCTATAGATACAAATGCTGGCGCTGCGATGGTATCTGCCTAGACTATTTTGATATTGTTGGGGTTACTACTATAGTACTCTTAAAATTTATTCATTTGTGTAACAAATATGCTTATTGTCGCTGTGTGGGATTTGCGATCATTGAAATTCTGAAAAGAAAACTGTATGTGGCGATGAAAAATGTTTGCGATATTTGAACGCACAGCTGCTGATCTACCTGCTTAAAAGCGAATTATTTCGATGCATTGTTTGTGTTTGATATTTGTTCTTGTTGTTGTTACATTTGAAATTTGTACTTTAAACATTGTGAAATGAATAATTGGATGTTCAAAGGAACCTCGGTAGCGTTTCATGGTACGTGAGAAAACAGAGCTTAATCACCGGTGCCACCGCAAGCAAAATTGTTTATTGCGGTTTGAATATTAATCTACTAGGTGCTGTGCGGTAACAGTAATCGTCATTAAGTAATTTCCAAAAGGCTTACGAAGGAAAGTTTAGAAAATTTTTTTTTTTTGCGGAACATAACTTTAGACTGGAGAAAATCTATATATAGATAGCCTGTTCAATATTTTCGAATCATTTTTTTGAAACGAACCAATCTCTTAATGATAATTGACAAAGCCTATACAAGCGTATCAACATAAGTAAGAACATAAATAAGTTAAACTTTTTTGTCATACAGCTACTTTATGAAGACGTTTACATGACGATAAGTGGTATTACCCAGTGTTTAAATAATGAAACCAGCTTTGCGCATATTGTTTGGTAACTATTTGAATTCTATCGCTGCTTCTCGACTCAGCATTTTCCGGTTCTCGGGAAAATTTTTCAAAATATAGGCGAACACACTTCACCATATACGGCCTCATTGTTATTGCCCATTGCCGAAAAAAAACGACACAAATACTTATATTTTTATATTGACTGTCTAAGCGATACCACTACGCAAAACAATGGAGATTGTTTTCTTTGACATCCATTTCATTAATTAAATGTAACAGGCGCAGCAGGAAGCCATTTTATTCTATTCGTTATGTGAACAAGAACTAGTATTTCATCAGTAAATAATTTATTCACTATATTAACAATTATAAAGATAAACTACTGAATAATATATAATCGGGATTGACATTTTCTGAACTAGGAAAATCCATTATGCTCCCAATCCACTAATACGTTGAAGTGAATCTTGCTTGAGACAGCTCAAAATTGAATGGACGTTAATTGACTCTTGATTCTTTAATAAGTGATATTTCGTGACCAGTGGTTGATGCTGATTTTATAAATGGCTTTTGCATATTTCAATGCTGCAAGCTTTTATAGTTAGAAATATATATGTAATAATTTTAATTTAAGTAATCACTACTGTACCATTTTCCAATCTCTCGACATTGTTTAGGTAAACAGTAATAAGTTTTTTATGTAGCATGAAAAATTTATTAAAATTATTCTGTGTTAGTGTTGGATTCAAACATTTTGTCCCTTATTACAAAATTTAAAAATTTTATAAAAAACGGCCCAATACTTAAATATTTTTTATAAGATTAGTTGAGAACTAAGATAATAGATAATGTAAGAAACTCATTTGTACACCGATACTAAATATTATTTTTCAGAAAAATATTGTGACAGAGGTCTTTAGATAGACACTATCAATTTGTAAAACCTATTAATTATTTTGTTTAGATATCGTTGACGAGTAGCATTACATTAGATAATGATGAATAAATATCCATGAATATTTTTTAGAATTATATTGCTTTGGTTAATGTTGCACAAAGAAATTTATAACTTATTCTATTTATGTAAGCGCTAATGTAATAAAATTCCTATAAAAACGATAAATGTTTAATGATTCAATCAACGTTTAATCATCATTTAACTTGAAAGTATATATTTAAGTATTAGGGGTATTCATATAAATTGGGTATTGGTTTCATATTTCTCATTTTAAAAACGAAACGTGGTCGCTAGTTTTCTATTTCACTATAGGAGGGGATAAATAATAGGATTACATGTAACCCTAAGTTTAAGTCCCTTACTATTTAGAGATGCAAACGGGGCAACGTTAATTTCCAACCCCTCTGATGCAATCGGAAATCGTAAGCCTATTCCATTGTATCCTCCCATGCATACGGTTTTAATAACAACTCCTGGTAATTAAACTGAATGGTTATATCCAATGCGCTTAATTTTTATTATTTTATTACAATAACATCACATAAAATACGCTTTCCTATTATTTGTTTCAATTATGCAATGTATCATTTGTAATAATAAAAATTAATGAACCCTTTGCAAAACTCCGTAAATATAATTATTGAGAAAGGTATTTTGTTAGTAACTATGAATAAATATTAAAAGCATTATTCTATATAACGTACTTCCACAAATTCAACTTCTGTAACCATTTTATAACCATCTTTTATCGATAAGAGTTTATGAAATAACCAATCGTTCTATGTCTTTTACAAAAAGTATTTCTAATTTTATAGTTGATAATTTTTACTTTATATAAGAAAACAGGTCTTGAGCCGATTTCGGAAAACTTTATATCAATATGTTTCCGAAAATTAGAACTAGCCCGATTGTGACGAAATGGCGTACTTTATAATTAATTATATAAAGTCATTCTCATGAAACCAATGTAAATAGTTAGCATTTTTGGTTTCAGGTACCAGCTCAAATCATGACACGGAACCTCGTAGCAGCGTCAATGACGAAGAATACCTTTGGTGTCTTTGGGGGCAACTTGTCAATAACTGGGAGGTTGAGTGGCGACGTCGCAACCAATTCATACGAGAACTCGTACGAAAAGGCGTACCACATCACTTTAGAGGTATCGTCTGGCAATTGCTTTCGGGGACTGACTCTTCATCGGAAAAGAAACTTTATGCCTCTTACATTAAGGTAATTAATTAAATGTTCTTTTCCTTATATATTTAATCACTTCACTTTTGAATCCTAACTTAATAATGGTTTGCTATGTGAAATTTGACAATAAAATAAACAGCAATAATAATTAAAATAGGCACAAATAACGGCAAGAGTAAATCAACTAATTTATAAATATACTCACAAGCTTAGCTATTTCAATACAAAAGACAATCGTGACTTTTATACACAAGTCTTTATGTTATAAAATCTTGTAAAAACTTTATTGTTGTTATCATATCTTGTAAAAGTTTCTTGTGGACCTCTTATTTAAAGATAGCAAAATGGGCTAGAGCGAGTGCTTGTCATATATTGATAGATGCCCACATTGAGGCGTAGATCGCTCTATAAGATCTATCTAATGTACGATTTATATGTTTTTAAATGTGATATTATAATCCAAAAGGCAAAATCAGTCTGCGAGAAGGTGATCCGCCGCGACATCGCGCGGACCTATCCCGAACATGACTTCTTCAAGGAAAAAGACGGACTCGGCCAAGAGTCTTTATTCAACGTGATGAAGGCGTACTCCTTACACGATCGCGAGGTCGGCTATTGCCAAGGTTCTGGCTTCATCGTGGGTCTTCTCTTGATGCAGGTACATAATATTTTAACTTTGTGTATTATACAATATTTATAAATATTCACACCACAAACACAACCAAACTATTATGTACAAGTGTAATAGATTTAAAAAAATTTAAATGATTAATATGATTTCATAATCACATACAAAGGAGGGAATCATATAAGATTAATTATTTTCATGTTAACATAATATTCCGTAATTCAAACATTAAGTGTAAAAAGATAAATGCACACATTTTTTCTTGAATGAAGAATAAGGTCGAGTTGGCCGGTAAAAATTGTCTTTGTGTCATCCCTCAGTGCTCAGCTTAAACTATTACTAAGTGTTAAAATGAATAAAAAATGAGACAAGATTGCAGTGAAAATAGTAGTGGAAATAAGTAGTATATAAAGAGGAAGCTTTGAATTTGTAAAACGAAATAGAGATGATTATAAGAGCATGAATATTCCGTACCAGCAAGCGTCATCTAATTTCACGTGCAATTCTGGTCAAGTGTTAGCACATTGTCCATAAAATAAGCAGCGACTAATTAGTAAGACCAAGTAAAAAGTAGATTGAATTTATAACATAAACTAATTTATGAAGTTTCAAATTATATTTTCTGCTAAACAAAATTAGACATTTATTGCTTTTTGAATTGGTGACTTTCATTTCCGCAGCATATGAGGAGCATAAGGGATCAAACCACGAGGAGGTCGATGGTTAGACGTAATACCCAGCTATTGTGGTAGAACCCGCGAGAGTTTTACGAGTGTGCATGACCATTATAGCATAGCGTTAGAGAGGCCGCGGTTGTTTCGAATGGAGATTCCGAGACTCCTACAAAAGCTGAGGACGACCATAGAGGGGATTTTAGTATCTGCCGTAGTCCTATCCACCCACATTATTAAAAAAAGGGGGATCAAATATATTTAACTGCATGAATTAATATTCATCTACAGATGCCTGAAGAGGAAGCGTTCGCTGTGCTAGTTCACATAATGCAGCAGCACCGAATGCGCGATATGTTCAAGCCGAGCATGGCTGAGCTCGGGCTGTGTATGTTCCAGCTCGAGAGCCTCGTACAGGAGATGTTGCCTGATTTGCACGTACACTTTCAGGCCCAGGTGCGATATAAATACCTTTCATAATACATTTACAAACAAAACCACAAAAATAATGTCTAATATAATGCCCCCGTTATCATAAGTAAGTAGACTTACTGTTGATTAACTATTTTTATTGTACCGTGATCAAGAAGTCAAGCCTGTCCTGCTAATATTTTTAATCTCAAATATTTGTCAAGATACGATAAGCTTAACGTAAAGATTACCTTATTTCCAAAATTTGCTACCTACTATAATTATAATATCCGTTATTATAGCAATATAGGTCTCAAATTATCTTTAAACTTTCTCCGTGTGTCGGCGACTTCCGCTTGCCTGCAATCTCGGCTCAAATCCGTAATATACTCATTGTCGTAAACTTTAGACTTCAAATTCGAGTTAAGTGTAGCCCATAATTTATAATAACAAGCCGTCTCATCGTACTCTTATAATCGTACCGTATGATCTAAAGTGCTAGCTGTCATCACAATCTAGTATACCTATATAAAACCAATTATTACATAATGCACAATAACATAATTTGCTTTATAAATTAAATAAAGCAGAAATACAACAAATCTGTATGTATTAACACACGTAGAAGTCCACTCACTTGTAGCCGTCGTGTTTAAATAATTTCATTGGCTCTAAATAAATAAATAAAGTAATTTCTGGGACATTTATCACTGTACTCTGATCCCAAGATAGGTAGCTAAGCAGCACCTGTAGTACGTGTTAGCAAAGACCGATAGACATTTATAGATATTTTAAAATAAATACTTACATATAAATAAACAACCAGACAGAACAAACACAAATGATCATCACATATATGTTTTATCTGAACGGAAAACGAACCCGCGACCACTGGTGTAAGAGGCGGAATTACTACCATAAGACCAACGAGCCAGTCAAATCCCAGACATACTTAATCATGGGGTTGAAAAAATATGATTGCAAAAACAAAGGTTATACAATAGGTATATACAAATGAGATTTGATAGTATTAAACTTTTTGGCTTATACAAGCTCATTGATATTATATAGAGTAATCATTGCAGGATTATTACAAGATTGTCAAGAAAATCACTGTGGCTATTTAAAATTTACAGGGCTTCAGTACAACCATTTATGCCAGCAGTTGGTTCCTAACACTATTTGCAACAACTTTGACCCTGCCATTGGCATGCCGGATCATGGATGTGTTCCTGTCTGAAGGCCTAGAAATTATTTTCAAGGTGGCATTAGCGATGCTCACATTGGGAAAGAATGATCTCCTATCACTCGATATGGAAAACCTTCTTATGGTAAGTTGACGATGACCTGGGACTATTCTTATTTTTTATAGTATTCATTATCAGTTGTGTAAATATTTATTATGAGTATATCATGTAATACATAAATATATTACATTAATTTAAATAATATTAGGTAAGTTATAGAGATTTAAATAAGATGAGAGAAACATTTATTTCATTAATTCACCAAAAGTTTTTTTACGATGCTATAATTTATTTTAAGGGTCATCTGTTGACAAAATGTTTAGCTATCAACTAATTTTTAGAATTGGAGCAATTATGGGCCTCTCAGAAGAAGGCGCGTAACTAACAGTAATTCAATGATTGATGATTGATAGAGATTATTCAAATCATATTTAATTTTCAGTAATGAATTTGAACATTAATAGCGGATTATTGGTCTAAATAAACAATTAACATTAGTTATCTATTACAGTACATTCAAAAAGATCTTCCAGCCAAAGCGGAAGCCAATAAAGATGAATTCATGAATCTTGCGTATTCTATCAAAGTTAATCAAAAGAAAATGAAGAAATTAGAGAAAGAATACACCGTTACCAAGACTAAGGAGCAGGGTGATATTGCTGCACTGAGGGTTAGTTTTATTACAACAAGCATCAATCTATATTATTCCATATTGGGGTTGTATCATTGGCATATATAAATATACTTACATTTGACGCTTTTTCTTTTACTTCTAATATCTTAACTTCTACTTGTTAATGACCATAATTTTACTAGCCACTGTTTTAAACAGATTTTGTTTGCCTACTCAGACAATAAATAAAAATCCGTTGTCATGTGTTTTTTCATCTATATGTCATTGATTAATTTATTAACTGACATTATACTCTAAGCACGGAAGTTTATATATATATATATTAAATCCATTAATATATATATATTAACGGAAGTTTATATATAGTTATATTTAATAGATGTATACGAGATCACTTTATTTCACTTGTTTCCATAGTATCACTGCATATGGTATACTTTTTTGGGGCAAGGCCGCGAACATTGATATTGATATCATATTTGGACTCCAGAAAGGAACTACGAATATTCAGGCTGTTTATGAAATGGGGTCCCAGGAGCCACTAAAAATAAATTCAATAAGATAAATATTATGACATTATTTTATTAAATATATGAAAACATATATGTTTGAAAAAATAAAGATAAATTGAGGAAAAAATGTGATCTCTATGATATTAATTTAAGAAATAGAAACAAACTAGCCATGCTCACTATTAGGCCAAAGTATCCATCTCATTTAAGAGTCAGTGTATACATTTCTATAACTAATTGTCAAACGAAGTAACTAATTTATCCATCAATATATTTGATTTTTTTGTAAAACTAATTTTAGGCAAAATAGCATGCTATTGCTTAGATGACTATTTAAAGAATAGACAAGTTTGGAAATGAATTGCACTCTTTAAATAGTACAGTCTCCATTTTTAAAATTTATAAGTACAGTGTCAAAAAAGACAAACCCTTCTGAGTTTCTTTTCAGTTCTACTCAGAGGAGGATGCGTTGCGAACTGACAGTAATTGAAATATGACGATTAAAAGTGATTGTGCCAGATCTCATGTAATAAAAAGAATTTGAGTTTGATTTTTATTTGCAGTGCTTACGACAAGAGAACAAACTATTGAAGCAGCGCGTGGAATTGTTGGAGAAAGAGAGTTCATCCCTTGCTGAGAGGCTCGTTAAGGGGCAGGTGGATCGCGCTCAGGGCGAGGAGGAGTCGTTCGCCCTCACCAGGGAGGTGCAGGCGCTGCGCAGGGCCAACGTAGATGCGCAGCAACGTCTGGCCGTCGCCCAGGACGAGATACGATCACTGGAGATGACTATAGCAGAGGTAAGTAAAAACAGCCACTCTAACAAACTCAGGGAAATGTTTGGGAATATCTAAGAAATTACTCGATAGCGAGTTATGACAACCATCTATGTGGCTTGATAAATAAATGTTAAAGAAAATTGTTTTATAAACTTACACTTTATTAATTAATTTCCACTCGCAACCAATAAGAGAGCAAAAGTTTGAATTCTCTGTTACATTGGTAAAAAATTATTTTCTTGATATAAAGAATAAGTTTAATTATAAATGCGTTGATCAACAACACGTCCTATACTTTTTGAGTAATGATGCTAATTATAAAAAGATTGCCACACTTTGTAAAAGTGATTGCTTTTGTCTCCATGTAGATTATATTAATTGGTTGCTGTAGTAATTTTTGTAAAATATTCAAATTCAAATACAAATACGATGTTTCGACAGATGTATGTATGGAATATTTACATAGGTTATCCATTTAACTAAGCGACTAGATAAGTAGAAAGTTTAGCTTGTGGCGTAGCGCTAATTTCGCTTGTTTGAACGCTTACACTACATATTGTTGTACAGTGTAGACATATTTTAAATCTTTGCCTCATTAACATTACTTGCTGTCTTTTCGGACCCGACCATGAAATAAATATGCAAGTATATGTACATACATATATAATGAACAATAATCTTCCTAGAACAACTCGCGGCAGTCGTCACTGGAGGGCTCTGAAGGGAATAATGCAAAAGGGGAGGAGCTCGCGAGGTGCCTCCAACGCGAGTTGGTGCGTGCGCGCCTGCACGCAGCGGAGAGGGAGGCCGCCGAAAGAGAGCTCACTGCTCGTATCGCCGAGTTGGAAAACGAGAATAAGAGCTTGCGCCGGCAGCAGGTCGACAACAACGTCGCCCATCTGCAGGTCAGGGCAGATATAATATGGTCACCTATTTCTTTATCATTAGAGAGTTCATGGATCACCGGATCCATGGGTCAGTTTAGATGAAGCTATAATAGTCATCAAAAAGACTGACGGCGCTAATATCACCGAACCCAGCAGCAGCAGCTTTACTATTAGGAAGTCAATGTGATATAAATAATACAGCATGATAAAAAAAAACAATTTTTAATACATAGTCGACCTGCTTGAAATTGTAACACGGAGATCCCGGGTTTGATTCCCGGGCAAATATAATAGTGTAAATGGTGATAGGGTTTTTCGAACCAGCCTGACTACCTACCACCCACAATGTCAGTTAGCCGCCATAACAGTATTCCCGTAGTGCGGCTGCCATGCACGTGAAAGCTTGAAGTATTCGGGGTGAATACGCTTCGCAATCTACGGCTTCATTGTCACTTATATATCAGGTGAAATCGAGGACAATTGTTAGCTCATAAACAATAAAAAATAAATGGTATAACATGAGACTAGTAGAATGTCAGTATAATATGCCTCCGATTAAATTTCTAGCCTCAAATAAGGTTAACATCCCTTACGTTATAGAATAATTTTTGGTTTGTTATCCACATACATTATAACAAAATTAATAATTAATAAATCAGCACATACTAGTCGATATGTTTTAAGGATAATGATAAAACATTTGTTTCTATATAAAAATGTAAAATTGAAAAAATGTTAAATTATTTATGTCATATTCTTTTATATATTTTAGAATTCATGCGATTTAGATGTCGTTTATGTTTATGCAATTTCATCTCGTTCTGGATTTAGAAAAACGTATGTTAACTTAATGGGGTACTTAATATTCATTGGTATATCACACCAGGACGAATTGATTGCGGTGAAACTTCGCGAAGCCGAGGCGAACTTATCGCTGAAAGTTTTGAGCCAGCGTGTGTCCGAGATTTCAGATATCTGGAAGAAACATTTACAGGCGAGTAGTTTGTTACCTATCTATTATATGTATCTGACGTCATCGTGCGATGTCATGAGCCGGGAAGGTGGGAGCGCTGTTTTGGGGGACCTTCCATGGATTTTTTATTATTGTGACGGGTATTACATTTGAAATTAAACTAGCTATTGTTCATACACATGTAAATATATTTATTTATATATAAATATGTCACAATTTCATTATTTCTGAAACGGTTTCCTATCTAACGTCCCCTGATTTAAAAATATAAGTTGAACATAAAAATTTGAATATAATATTCCGAATAATTATTACGTATGAGTGTTATGTATGCGATCTTTAATTCAAAATAAAATCTATTCTTAATTAATTTATTATCCACAGGAGCTCAAGCAAGAGCCCGTTCCAACGCAATCTAAAGTGTCCGACATTATGGCAACACCTAAGAAGTTGCTGCGGGCTTGGGAGGGGAAGTCCGCTGACGTACAAAAGTTGGATGAGGACCTTGTTAGCACGCGAATACGCGAAGTAGAAGCTGTAGCCGAATTGAAAAAAATGGCACTGAAGGTTAGTTAAAGTTATTAGGTAAGTGCAAATGCATTAATGAATTGTTGATGAGTCGCAGCAATCCTTGAAGATGGCAATACTTGATCAGTTTATTGGAAAGAGCCAACTTTTTTTTAATTAAAGAGAATTCTACTATAAAACGTGAGGCATTGTGCAAACATTGCACCGTACCCTTTGCGGACGAGAGGCGACTCTCGATCGTCACTGTGATTCGCGCGAGAACTACTTACGAGTGAGAGGCGTAATATTTGAATGAATATAGTCATTATCTCATGTTTATCCAAGTGTTAAATATCTATAGGTAGATAAACTATCAAAATATAATGCCTTTACAGGATCATTTATAAGTAAAGTCATTTTATTTATCATTTACATCATTCAACACAAAAGTCGTCGTACCTAAAGGTTAACCCCATAATGATTAGATTAAAAAAAAAAGTAACCAAGAAATTGTTAGAACATTAGAAAAAAAATACAAAATTACTGAAAAAATATACCAGAATAAAATACAACGGCTCTTGATTTATCCCGAGTGCGCACAGTTTGGCTAGTTCAGCGCGCTCGATTTAACCCTCACAAGTTAAAGGAGTTAGAAGGTGTTGTAGCTAATAGAATTAATACTGAATGAATGAATGCATACTTTATTGTACATAAAAACAATTACATGATAAGTCTATGAAATAAAATTGTACAAAGGCGGACTTCATTATAAGTGATTTCTTCCAGCCAACTTTCGATGCTTGATAATAATAAAATACACAAATATGCTATAAGTGATTAATCTACCTACCTTATATTTTCTCCTAATGATACTTAAGCTGCAAATATCTGAAAGTTTATTACAAAGACGGACAGCCATACCCAAGAAAAATTTCCCATAAGAAGTTGAGTTATGTTTAGGAGTAGTAAGAATTCGCACAGGAAACATAAAATATGAGTATTCCTTCAAAGGTGAATAGGGAACCACTTTAATCGTTCACGAAACTCAGATACGTGATATTTTACGATTATACTTTCTTAATCCAAAGATTCAAACATATATGCATAGATTTTGAAGACGTTCGAGTTTACTCGGCAGCTCCACATTTAGATCTAAATAGTTAACATCTGTGTAGTAGAGTATAGGAAGTAGTAAAGATTGAGCTAGCATAGTTTTAGTTTTGAAAGGAAGGAAGAACTGAAGGCGTTTTAGCGAGTGTTACATTCCAAACATGTTTTATTTACTGCAGAAATTTGTGGAGCTCACGATAGCTTATTATTCATCAGGATTGCCTAATTTTTCACCAAGTTAATAAAAACGATAACTGTGTCATTATGTTTAATACACGGTGCATTATACATATCTAATTAAGGTAGCATCTTAGAGGTTCCAAAAATGATAGCCTGCGATTTATTGGGGTTAAGAACTAATCCAAAGGATTTAAACCACTCAGAGATAGTACTCAGGTTGGTATTTATTAAATCGATCGCACAATTGAACTCACTCTGAAAAATTCCTCTACATGGTCAGTTATCAGCATAGACAGGATAATGTGAAGAAAGTTGGCTAACTAAAGTGTTAAATCGATCAACTTTCGCATCCACGTCTTCAATAAGCTTAGTTCAGACCAAATAATTTTTTGAGCATCATCTCAGAGTTTTAACTGGTCCAGCCTAATAAAATTACGCTGAAGATAATAGTAGGAGAATAGTAAGCTTTTTGGATTTGAAGATACGCACATCGTTCGGGAGATGTGTGATGTCAGTTGAAAAAAACAATAAAGCAAAATAAAAATTATAAATATGTTAAAACCATTAATTACAGTGAACGAGTTATCAACTACCGTTAATGTTAATACAAAATATATAATCTGATGGTGTAATTAAGATCAAAGTACTACTTTTTAACCTTTCTCATGATTTGTTCATTTTGTTTACGAGTTTTCGGTTCCCTACTCTGCGTAATGCTAGTCTGAATTGGAAGATCATTGGAATTTTTATGCAAGATACCAGGGTTCTCCTTCACAATCTGTGCTAAAAGTGCATATTGTATAAACTAATGTAGAGTTTCGAACATCTTGTGCTTATGCAATTAGCGAAAGAAAAATCTAATTAAATGCATATGTGCGTTTACTAACAAGTGAAATTCACATTTGTCTCCATAGTTTAATCGTTTTTAAACATAGAGTAACACATTGATGTCATTAGAAAATTTAAAATTTTGGGTGAATGATAAATATTTTAAAACAAATAACCATGACATGATTGAGCACTGATAAGAACTTACTTGTAATGTAAAGATAAAAAATGTCTGTAAATGTACCAAATAATGAAAAAGAAAACTGGAACTAACAAATAATTTTGACAACAGGTACCCAATCATAAATATCATCATTGCATATGCAAATTGCTGTTTTAATATAGTATAAATCTGACATTTGTATCTACGATTTTTTCTGTTGCTTTTTATCTTTTTGTTATAGTCATCACTATTTGACTGTATGAGTCAAAAGATGGAAACTGTTGTCTTTTTCATGGATTGTAGTATTTGATCAATTCTTGTAATATCTCAGGTTATGGAGCTGGAGGCTCAGGTGCAAGTCTGTACTAATCAGCTGCGCCGGCAGGATGAAGAGGCGAGGCAGCTAAGGGAGAGTTTGGATGCGGCGCTGCAACGGGAGAAAGTCTTGCAAATGAGGCAACGGGAATTTCAACACAAGTACTCTGATCTGGAAAGCAAAGTAAGTAATTTGTTTGCACTAAATATTTACTTTAGACTTTTCATGTCAATTTATTTGAGAAACATTTAAAAATTGAAATATGTTTTTAAGCAGTAACAGAAAGAAACAATTTTTGAAATGCTTGCCAGTGACAGGATTTAAGACTTGACTAGGTATATTAATGTGCAAATTTTTATTTCAGGCAAAGTACGAGTCTATGCAAGCCAATATTCGCAATATGGAAGATGCTCAAAAAATTGCTGAACTCAAAACCGAGGTCTCCGAATATAAGTTAAAGGTATATTTTATTTACTTATTCGTTTTAAACAATAATAAAATACATTACTCATAACACTGAATTACGAACTAAATGAGATATGACTAACAATAGAATTAAATAAAATTAATAATATTGGGCCACATATACAATAAGTAAAAATGATTGATTTAGAAGTTTATGCAGCAAATGTATCCACGATGCAGTTTATTATTCGAAAAATTCCCGAAATGTTTATATTTTAACACTTTCCCTTTTGCAAATAAGGTGCAGCAGTTTTTTTGGCGCCAAAAGTACCAGAATTATTCCCTTATACCTGACAACTTTTTATTGATTTCAATGTTATTCATTAAGATGGTCAATCCACATCATGTCATGTCTATCTGTTGTCTCAAAATGCTTATTGTTATACCAATATTTGTCACGTGACGCAAACGAGGTTCCACCTGAAGGCATGGTGTTACTATGACTCATCTGTAAAATTTATTGTTTTGCATAATATGTAAAACATATGCACTAAATTTCGAATGATTTTTACACTTTCAATTAATATAGACAGCAAATCGTAATGATTAAAATCTGTGGCGATTGTGTTAGACCATCATCAAGAAAATTTACAAAGTTTATAGTCTCGGTAAGTCATACACAGACATTTATCACTGTCCATGTGCATATAAAAGAAAAATATATTTTCTCGGTAAAAGTAATGCTAAAATTGTCTTGGTTGTCCACAGTTATTATACATACATATGTTTTTGAATGAAGAAAGTAAAAATTAATTTGTAGACAAATTGCATTTAAGGGTTAGAAGTTATAAACTAACTATTGATTGAATAAATGAAATAATCGTGTTTGTGGTGCAGCTGCCAATATGGTAACGCTTCCGGATTTTGAGGACCCGCATGATAGTTTTCATGGACGCAGCATTGTCTCTAGCCCCTCTAGTTAGCAACCATCCATCATATGGACAGTTTGCCATCATTTGCAGCATTGTTGCGTTCTTGCCCTCTTAATCATAAAAGTCATAGTATTTTGAGCGAACACGCTTCACCGTATTCATCATAATTTCACATCGAGTGAAATTAAAGCTGTTGTGTGATTAAATTTTCAACCATTTGCTCGCTTCGTTTCAGAATGAAGTAATGGCGACTGAAGGCGAGTTGCGAAACAATGCCGACGACTCGGACAGGATCCGTGAATTGCAGGAGCAAATCGCCGAATTGAAAGCCGACGTAAATACAAACATGTACTAAAAACCGCTTGCCCAAACGACACTTTAGTCCTGGCACTTTTTTACGTAATAATTTCTACAAGTTTACAATATGCAGGAAAATTATTAAAACAACCAATGGACAACGATTGAAAATTAATAGGTTCCGAAAGGCGTCTTTTTATTATATTTTTCGCAATAATAAATAGCACCGGGTTGATAACGATTTTAAACTTTCGCGATCTTTATACATTATATAAACCATTTTCGGCCGTGGCCGATGCAACTCGCGTCGATACGTCGAATAAGATTAGGTATCGTATCTTATAAATATTTACGCCATGTATACCCGAAAAAGTTTTACTGGCAACGGGTAGAATGTAATAAATTTTCATATCATATTAGTTTAAGCGACATTTTCTATAATTCGGTTTAAAATTCTTAAAAAAATATGTAAGTCTGTAATCAAGAGTCTCTTAGCATTGTGTGGTCGGTTGTCTCCTTATTGTTATAGAAAAAAATATATTGTTTATGCAAATGATCCCCATTTATTGAATTGATTCCAGTGAGAATTGTTACACAATGCATTCTCATTGCTCTCGTGTAAATGCTTTATTTTTAGTGTACCTATTAAAGAAGTAAGCATGTTACTTTAACATTTATACATGCATTTTAAAATTAATTTATGATTATACGGGTGTTCTTTCGACGCCTAACTCATTTAGCTAAAGTGACATTTTTGCTTCTGAAACATCCTGTAAATGTCATTACATTCAAGTATTAATCAATTTTATTTTCCAATCAATGCCGTGTCACCACGACTTAACAACACTATGTAAGTTTGGGCATTAACGCTTTTTTATTTCGCGCGCTTTGTCCGTTTGCATAATCTATAATGGAGCAATTTTTTTTGGTTTGTGCACACGTATATATCGCAGACTATAGAAAGCACGCTTAAAGCATATTTAACGGTGAAGCTTGATCATGTCTGAGTCCACGTAATAATTACTTGGCTGAAAAACACCTCATAATGTAAATAATATTAGCTGTGTTATTATTGAACATACAAAAAGATCAGGCATTCAATTTGGAATTGATACACATATATTTTATTTTTGGATACACACCCAAAAAAAAACAAAGGAGTAGTCCTTACGATCGTGTATCTAATTGCAGCAACAGTCGAGCATACGCGCTCTGTTAACCAATAGCCAAATAGAACTGTCCTCTTGTATTGGGTTTCGCATTTTGAATTCTGAAAGACGTTTTCCTTCCTTTATGATTTATTAATGTTATAACATAAAGTATCCAAATTGATGTAGCTAATTGAATTGTTTTTGTCATGGTATGGGCTAACGCTTGAACTCCTTTTCACATGATGTTAAGTGACAATTAGGCCCTGGATGGTAAAGTGTGTTCGCTCAGAATACTTCTGGTTCTCACGTGTGTGGTTGCCGAAATACAATAAATAAATAAATAAATATCTTGGGTATTTTCCACACAAAGTAATCTGATCCCAAGAAAGGAAGCCAAACACTTATTGTATGGCTTATCACAGACTTAAAATAAATACTTAAATAAATGGATATTAACAACCAGACAACAAACACAAATTTTCATCACATGAATGTTTCTTTTGAGCGGAATCAAACCTGAGAAATCTGGTGTAACAGGCAGTGCCATTACAGCAACGGAGCAGTCAATGCTTTGATTGATAATTTTCTGAAACATGTTCATTATGTCATGTTGTGTAAAAATTATATTCCTGAAAAGCGAAACGATCTGAAAACATTTTCGTTCATTTCATGGAAATATATTTTTTTATTCTATTATAGTTTTTCTTTGTTTCGATAATTTCGATGGACTAGTTTACTTAAAAACGTTTTTGTATATTTTGCGTATTGTTTCATTTCTTTCCCCATAGAAAGTAATGTTTCCTTGTAGAGTGTAATAGCGTTTAAATTTACTCAAATGTATGCGCATAATGTTGTTTACTGTTTAATTTCTGCTTAATATATCTTTTACTATCATTTTTTCAAATGAATTCAGGACAGGGAATTCAAAGTATTCACTTATTTTTTTCGCTTTTAACAAAAATTTATTAATTATGGTGCATTTGGTGGTGGTTGCGGTAGAGAAAAGCACGTCACTTTTACGAATTAATAACGAATAATATGCCCAACACTGACGTCTGCATATTAAAGTATAATAAAATATAGGTTCTAAGTATAACAAAAAAAAAAACATTTAACCGCTTAAGTCCGATATTATAACAAAAACGAAATGCTTAAAAAAAAGGTGTTCTCATCGGTTTTCGACCTTAAATACAGCAAAGGATTTGTTCATCTGTTACTTTTCATTTGTAACAAAACGACGCCACTGTGGGTGTGGCCGGACGTCAGTGTTAATACAATACTTTATATATATATATCACATTCATTCTATTTCCCTACAGTATAATGATACTAAAGACGGTGTATAAACCCAGACACAGCCTTATCCACTTCTATGGAATATGCTAGTCCTTGAAATACTGAATGTATTTCTGTTTTTAATATATATCTTTTATGGTAGAAAATGGCAACCAAGGTAGTAAAAGTGTTTGTTGTAGATTAGTATGTAGATTCACAAGTGTGTTAAAGTAGAAGGCTATTACGGATTTCTATTTAAATTTTATCGACATAAGCCTCTAAGTGGTTTCTATAAGGTTCCCGCGATTTTATCGCTGTCGAGTTATATGTCCATAAAGCATATATTTCATGTCGAAAAAGTAACACTTGAAGGCTTTTGTTTCACTTTGGCGATTCCCAATACTCTACTCGAGATAATCAAAATGTACTTTATTCGCTTTCCATTTGATAAATAATTTCAATCAATTCAGTGTTATTGGCAACTACGACTATCACGTATGAAATGAAAAATTTTACTTTTCATTTTTAACTTGATTTAATTTACTGAGATTAGAATGTCATAATGCTTGGCTTACAGATACGTTTTAATGGTTTCCTTCTCGAGTCTGTAACAATATTGTGCACATCTTTAATCCTATTTTTCACGATTTTACAAAAAAAAAAAGTTATAAAACAATATTGCCAAAGTCGGTATAAAAAAAATAAAAAAGTCATGCATATTGGTATACGGAACTTCTTGTCTGAGGTAGCTCCGTTGATAGGTCCCGTTAATATCTGTTAATAAATTGATTTATTAAATTATTTCATTGAAATATTAGCTGTGATGGTCGTAGTGGCGCCGCGGTTGCGTTTACAAAAAAAAAAGAAACTGTTGTGACTTTGCAGGTTATGAGATTAGAGGCTTGGAAGGCACGCGCTCTAGGCAGGACGGAAATCAGCAGGGCAGTTTCATTGGAGGACAACTTGGAAGACGACGACAAACTTAATTTGACACTGCGCCGCGAATCTTCAACTTCCCTTGACCTCGGCTCGCGCAACAACTCGTTATGTTCAGAAAATTATTAAGCTTAATAATTACATCGCATACGTATAAGCTCGTATTTACTTGCTGTCTATCGGAAATGAAACTAGTCTTGCCATTGTTTTAGGCGGCGAATAATCGTTGCTATCCACCTTCTTACTAGAACCAAAGGGCTTTGGTCTTAAAGAAATATCTACCATAATCTTCCTCTCCTGCCACTTCTTAATCACAGTTTTGAAAAACTTAGAAGTAAACATGTAAGGAAGTGATTTAAAAAGAACTCCAGAGAGTTTTCTGTTACAAATCCCATGAGTTTTTTTTTTCGACAATCAAGTTCCTGCAAGTGTGCTTCATTTTCGATAATCTAGTAAGGAAATGTTGCAACTGTCATTTCGTCTCATTTATACTAAATTTTTGCTCATATATAAGTTTGCGCTATCCACCTCCCTGTCCCTTCGTTGATTGTAAAATTCTTCATACCATTTTGAAAAACATTCTTTTTGCTTAAATACCAATAGTGTATAGAGTCATATACCTTAAAGGTAGTTATTTGTAGTTAACTTTTCTAATAATCAGATGAGACTAGTTATTACTTTTTAAGTAATATAATTCTAGACAATGAACTGTCTGTATTCGATCTTATCTATAGAAAATCGTACGTTACTTTTTCTACATCTTTTCCTCGTATTTATTGTAGTGCGTTTAGATTTTTCTAAAACAATATTTTCTAGTATTTAATATGATGTAGGTAGTTTCATTTCCGTATTCGTGTACCGCAAAAATTAAAACTCATTCTGAGATTATTAAGACAGGTTCGTCGCCGACATTAGCGTTTTTTTTTATTGTTTGGTTTATTTCTATACCATCGTTAAAAGTTTTCTCAAATCCTTATAAATTTGTTTCATACATATGTAAAAACGATGTGCCAAGAAAATTACAATTGTCTAAATAATTATTTAATGATATCATATACACAACTGTTGCGATATAATCAACCAGCTCCGAAACCGTTTTTCGAATTGGAAAATTTTACTCGACCGGCATTTTCTTTTTTTCATATACATTGAGCTTGCGGTAATATAGGGATGCGATATTTCTATAGGAATTTTTAATGATAAACGTCTGAATGACAGACGATAAAATTCAAAGTGGAGATAACATTTAGTTTAGTGAATGGCACCTGCATAGCCAATATGTTGCCAACGTGTTTGAGAATAGTATTTACACCTCAATAAGATTTTTTATTTACATATAAGCATCACTCTAACGTATTTGATATAGTATAATCGTAATTTATTTAAGAGATGTCAATTCGTTTGCACCAAGCTTTGCCAGATCTCAATTCACGCTTTTTTTTTAATAAATTAAAAAAAATCAATCATTCATTGTTGTTCCACGACAAATTTTACATGAAAGTATTCAATTGTATAAAATGTATAAAAACATTTAATACATTCCATTTTTTTTTTACTTCTAATTTATATTATGTAGCTTTAATTTAACTTACATTAGCGAAATGGCGAAAGAGGGTTTAATTAGTTTAATTACATAATCATCTATTGCAATCTAAAGCATCACTTAAAGGAATGTAAGCTTTAATTTTATTATTTAATTCTAACAGTTAACCTTTCATACAGTAGAAAAATATTCAGAACGATTCTCTTTAGTAAAATACCAACGCGAAATTATCACATACTGTAATGAAATATTTTTTTTTCTGCTAATCAACTGCATTAAAGTTAAAAAAAAGTATTATCAATTAAATTTTTTGAAGACTCAACATTTTATTTTAATAAACTTTAGTGTTTTCTAATGTTTAAGAAAATTTATAAACCTTTAATACAAACCCTTACATACTTCATTTTTGTATAATAATTTAGCGTACGTAAAGGAGACTGTGCATGGACTATTTTCGTTTTTTTTTAACAATGTCACTTCTCTATTGCTTTTTGGTTGTCTTTCGAATTATAACCAGTATCGAACCAATTATTAATTATATGAAAGTACTTAGTTAACTAGCTTAACGTAATATTTAAGGTTCAATCATTGCTGTACGCATTATGCCCATTTCAAAGATCATGTTTAAGCTTAAACTTTCCACAAACGCACCATTGCCAATTATAATTTAATAAAATTTATTAAGTCAATGTTAGAGTTTGGCCGATCTTATAGTGGAGTTATGTGGATAAGGGAGTTAGAATTAATATAACATTTTTTTTCATTATTCTCGTTTTGAGACTATGTAACTTATTAATTTATAAAGACTTACCTATAATGTCTAACTCAACGTAATCAATTAATTACATAATCTATATTCTCTTTAAACTTTGCAGTATACGCTTGCAAACAATACATCTACTAAGTATCACATTCTTAACACGTTCATGCCGGCGTGACCCACTGGTGGGTCACAATAATCTCTTATCAGGCAGTAAGTACACCGACGAGACATTCACTTTAATTTATTTAACAGTAAATACCTTAAAATAGTATGAAAAGGTAACACTTTATTAAAATTGCATCATATAGTTATTACGGATTCGTTTAATTATTTTTGTCTGTACAAAACTCTTCGTAACTTTTTAGTTAAATACGCTAGCCGCCCCACAGGGAGAAACACGAAAATCGTCCCCGGCGCGAACGTGTTAATACATTGCAGCAATTTGTGCATACTTCTGTGTTATTTTCAATATACATATAAAATATACAAATAAAAATTCATCTATCAAAGGAAAAAAATTGTCATAAATTAAAATAAATAAGTCCGTCTGTTGTCAATTAATGAAGGAAATAATGAAGAATGAAGTATATATAAATAAATTCGGACCGCTATTATACAATTTATTCAATAGGCAATTAAAATGCCAACGCAAAGAACGATTTTTTTTAGATGTACTTATGCGATATTGTTTGTTTTTGTACTGCATGAAAAATTTACCGCTTTGCATTCGCCGACGAGTGTGTTTAAACTCGTAAATGTATGATATTACCATTTATCTATAGTCCTGCTTCAAAAACTTACATAAAAAATTGTGTGGTGTACGTTCCCGAACGCACAACGATAACGATAGACTACTGGTTGTTAAAGAAAAATTAACATCTAAGACGAGGCAGCTTGTTCTTAAAATCTTAGCCTATTCCCAAAAAAGGGACGAACAACGAAAAAAAAGAAGTAGTTTTATCACTTTTAGCGGGAAAATAATTATAGCGAATTGAATGTCGTTGATGATAAAGTTTTGTGATTACTTGAAGAAAAATCATGCGTTCAAGGTTTGACCTAAATAAACTTGCGGAATTCTGAACGTAAGTGTAAAAATCCCTCTAAGATTAAATATTTACTAATTTAAATGTATGAGCAAGTTAGCACCATTTTTGATTTTGTAATACGTGAAATTTTCGTTTAATCCTTACCATGCTCTGGCTGATTCGTTCATAAGATTCACGCCAAAGAATATTGCGATATTACGAAAGATAATAGTAGTGTCGACATATGTATATGTAACGTTACCCGCAGCTACGTTCGAAATGTATTTTGTTATATACATATTTATGAAATTTAAAAACAAAGACTCAAAATATACAAAATAATGGTCGTACATCCAACAGGTCGAATGTAAAGTCGTTAAAGTGAACGGTCTGTTTATGCAATTTCGGCAATACAAGTCCACGGTTTACGGTAAAATTAATAAATTATTGTTGCTACAGCCTTAACACGGCCACAAATGAAAAAAAATCATCTAGGTATTCCAGATTTATCTGCAGTTACGCCACTAGGTTACCCTGCAAATAAAAAAAAAATGTTATACTGCAAAAATGTAATTTGTTTTTACGTTGCAATCGCTTCTAATTGTACGATATTTTTTAACTAAAATCGCGGTAAAAGGTTTTGCTTAATGTGTACGCACGAGACACCAAAAAAAATAAAAAATTCACATTCGATCTATTGCATGTACCTTGACAAATACACTACTTATTAGTTTGTTTTAGGCATAATTTACAGTTATAGTAACACAGCTCTGTTTTATGGGTAAACTTTATGTGGTTACTTTATATACATCAATAATTTCACAAAACATCTAGTTGGTATAAAATTGATAGTATGCGTGCATTGAACTTCACGTTCCTATTAACTTTAATACCACAGTTTGTGTATTGTGAGTTTAATTGTAAAACAACCCTTAAAATATGATAACAGGTTTGTTTACTTTTGTACTCTTATTTACAAGCTTCTTTTTTTTTATGTTACAACCGTTCAGGATCACTTGTTGTTGCGGTTATCCTCGCTCATGAAACACGTTTTCATACTGCAGCTCATACTCGTACCTTCAGAAAAACAAGTGTAAACGGAAATTGAACGTTATTATCAACTCAAAGTTTATTTATAAAGTCGCAGCTGATGATGTTAAATACTTTTTACTTGTACATATTTTTATATTCGTTGATACTTTGTAAAACATTTAATAAAGAAGCTGTGCAATAAGTGGGGATCGTTTTATTTATATATTTAAATAGTAATATCTTTTCACGCGAATCTATTGTACATATTAAACCATTCGCCACCAACCGTCAAACACATTACACAGCTGTTTCTTCACAGACCGACATCACATATATGTGAAAAACGTTTTTGGTTAACTGAATAAAGTATGTTAAATAATATTTAGTATTGTACAAAATATTTAAGTTATAAAACTGTAAAATGTATGCGGTCTGACTCTTGGTCTGCTCACCCAAAAAGTTTTATGATATTTTCTGACACTACTTAAATCTATTAGCGAATTATTTATATACACATCATTTGATAATTGTTTCCATATTTATCATACAAAATGAAACGAATTTCATATTCAGAATTTGTATTTATATGTATGTTTTCTCTCCCATATTCCACATTTGTTGTTTATGTGACACACTGGTTAAAAGTATTAAATTATATATAGCCCAAGGCCACATACCTGCGTCTGTTTTGAGAGAATACTTCTTTTTTTAGATTGATCCAAATGCACATTCGTTAAATTCATTCAATTCAGTTTTATGTTATTATGAAGTCTTGGGATTAGTCTAGCAAAAAAATTTAATCCATCTATGCGATTTCACATAACTTTTCTTCATTTTCATACCATAGTTAATCTTAATTAAATAAATGGTTATTAGGTCTTCTGAGGTTAACTGAATTAAACTATGTAGTGACATAACTTACTTCAGTTAAAAACAATATATTATGTTATAAAAGTTAAGTCTACATAAATTGCTTTCTTATTTAAAAAGCACGAAGCCTGATAGGGCTTTACGTAAGGAGCAGGCAGTCCACGGCGCACGCCTAACGTCAGGCAATTCAACGCTCAAAGGGGAAAATTAATTTGACAAAAATTTACCAGCTCCTGTTCTACAGGCAGTGGCGCGTATTTGAACAACCAAAATTTTTAGATCACGAACTTTGAAGTATTTTACATTATAACAAACAAAATAAAGTCAATTCCAACTTATATTTATTTTAGTTACTTTTTATTAAATAAAAATATAATTATGTATATACATATCAAGTGTAATGTTAAGCGGCAAAATACATAGCAATTAATCATTTTCTTAGATTAATAAATTATATTTCATTGCCGAATTAGTTTTTGGAAAACCTGTCAGTCAAGTGACATCCACTACAAGTATAAAACATGTATTTATATGAGTGGAAGTATCAAAAAATCTTTATTATAATAATATAAGAAGTGTGTGATAATAGTAGGTAATAAAAAAAAAAACATCGAAGTCGGACCACTTTGCAAAAATAATTCCATCATCATAAATGTTGCAACAACTCCGTCGTAAAGGAGCGCGATTTTATACTATACGCAATGGAATCTTATTTTTCTATGTGAAATTTAAGTATCTAAATATTTTATTTACATGTAATATAAATTTAATAAAACAAAATTGGCAACTGGCGGTAAAAAAAAGGGCAAGATCGATTTGGCTCGTCAGTACGAATGTAAAAAAAACCTCAAATTTAATTAAATAATTTAATAGGAATTTACAATCAAATAAAAAAATATTTCCTGCAAATGCGGGTAGGTCTTACTAATTTGGTAATGTCTCTAGCAGGGTACATGCAGAATTACATAGAATTAGACCAATTAAAACAAAATCGGTCCATCCCTGAAGTACATGTGAATATATATGTGAATGTCTCTACAACTATTCTTTCGCTGTCGTAATAGTGTATTATGTTATTTGTCTTGGTTCTACAATGTACTTAACGAATGCACGATTGATATTTCTTGAAGTCTACCGACTGTCAAGAGTATTGCCAGAGCTCAGTGAATATTGGCGATGGTTTTTTAAACTTCTCATAAAATGCTGTATAACAGTTTTATGTTAGTGGCGTTGATCATTTTATTTTAACTATAAAGTTTGTAAAATATTAAAAAATAACATTACGATCCAATAAAATTAGGTTTTCATTGGTAAAACAATGATTTAACAGTGTTTATATAACATGCCGTATTGGTAATCTGCTTGTCATTGAATTCATATCGTAAAATACTTGTTGAATTGATATCACTAAACTGCAACTTCGAACCTACATTATACGTGGCAGAAATGCTTTAAGTTTTTTGCACTACTAATGATAATAATGTTCGTAATATATAGATTCTAATTTATTAAGAACATATTCAATTTTTTGTTGTAAGTGTACAATAATAATAAAATTTTAGCCTCTATTCTATAATAAAAAATTATTTTTCAAATAAAAAATAAAAGTCGTTTCATTTAGATTTTTATTCAATAAAAAATACGGTCACAATAAAAGAAAACATCTTAAGTACTGTTTTAATAAACATGAAAGGTTTTCATTAAACAGGTTTTTCCCTTCCCTGAAGTACATATATCTATTTTTATTTTTTAATAAAGAAAAACATGTAATATAAGCAAAAATAACAACATATATATGTGAAAATAAAATAATGTTTTTAAACATATAGAAAAACTATCTTCTGGCTTAAATGAACAGTAAGACATGACAAAAGGTAAATTCCTTCTACAAATTTTCTCAATATGCATAAACTTAATACTTAACATTATTTAGATAAAATCTTTTAATATCTAAATAAACTATATCATAAAGGTCAAAAATACTGTTAGTTTTTCTACATCTTAATTGTAACATTGTAGAAAACGAAACATTAAACAATAACAAAAAATATTATTATTCAAATTTAATGACAACACTAAAAGCTGTGGAAAATCAAGTAGATATTATTTAATTACAAGAATATTGAAGAAAACATATTGCTCATGTACTGAACAAATCTGGAAATACTTTTATGTGGCAATCTTCTGATGAAAAGTCAACTCAGTAGTGACCAGAGTTGGTGTAAAATCAATGTTTCTTGTAAAAAATGATAACTGTAATTAATTTATGCTGTAAAGTTCTTGACCAAAGCCATAGCAAACATCTTATTTTTTACGGTTTTTATTTTTTGTTTGGGAGAGCTGTTAGTTTTGCTGGCTCTTTTACCTAAATGTGGGCTCGGTTTTGGCAAATACTTATACTTTGTAAAATAGCACTCACTGGATTTTTTGGAACTTTTACATTCTTTTTCAGTTGATCTACTACCAGAATAGTTCTGGTAGCAGGTCAACTGAAAAAGAAAAGAATTACCAGGCTTCTAAGCATTATCATTACCAGATGTAAAAGCTTTCTTTTTGATGTCCTGATCTTGTCCTTGCGTGTCAAGTTTCCTCTTAGCTTCTATGAGTCTTTTAAAATCTTTAAGACTATGTACAAATGTGACAACTTTTGAACGTTTTAGCTCTCCACGTCGCATATCACTACATGAATAACTGCGACTTATTTTTATTGGACACTGATCTGTAAAATAAATTAATGTCGTAATGTACCATTAGTACAACGAACAAATCAATATTATTTACAAACAATACATTTGCAAACATTAGATTTTATTGACGCATCCCTGTTTTCACCTACATTCTTTAGTATTTGAGGTGAAATCTTAACTTACTTGGTTGCCTTTCCAATGATTTTGATCTCTCAGGTGAAAGAAAGAAACTCGTCAATGGATCCATCTTGATTACACCATTTTTATTCATTCTGAAAAAAATAAATTAAGGGTAAATTGATGCTTTTATTTCTGATTTTATAATATAATAACAAATAATCAATTTATGTAGTATACTAAAATGAGAACAGACTTTTTTCCTCAGAGGGGAATAAGAGAAATGAAGGTCATTTTTTTTATGTACCGCTAGGCAGGCCGAAATTGCGCATTAACTTGCAAGGAATTAATTATTTAATTAGGCAATTGAAATCTACTTAAGATTTAAATTAAATAGTGGGTTTACCTTGAATACATGTTTACAGAAGCAATTTTTTATAACCGATAATGATTTTCCGCGGGGTGATCTGAAGTAACTGAAAATAGGCTAGTATCCTTATGCCCTAAAGGGAAAAGTGACGGATTGGTACTCACACAGTCAAATCTTTGATTATTTAGTGTTGCACATTAGGTCATTATATACATTTCTAGTTAAAATATGAATGAAAGTCTTCTTAAAAAGAATTCTATTTTTTTATGTTTCTAGTTTCATTACTAATTCTATTCCATGAATTTCATATTTTATGTATATATTATTGCAAATAATTTGATGATTAAATGAATAATATTAGTTCACCCTGACATCTTGGCATCATAGTGACGTAGTATGATCTGTTTTTGTTTGAATTAGGGACAGGGCATATTTACGCAATCAAGTTTTGAAAGAATTTAATATTCCTTGTTGTGTCTACTCACCTGTTGACGGAACGAAAAACTTACCAAAACATCAAAGACGTAAACACTGGCATACTTGACATTCACTAACCTTTGCTGCTATATAAATAAAGAATGAAATCGCGATTAAGTGCACAAAGATTAATGTATTTTATGCGTTCGGGTAGATTATCAGTTATGTTGTTTTTTATTAACATGACCAAAGCTTAATTTTTATATTCGCAGTGATAAAAGTATATATCTTAGTCGGTATATTTACTATGGAGATGTCCACCTTATCACACAAGATCGTTTCTCTATATTAAGGAAAATCTTGGTCTCTTTATGAAAAACAAATGTTTTTATCTGAACTGCCTTGTCGGTGAGAATCTTACAAGAATACCATGTTTCTTGGGGTAAGTCACTATTTATTTGAGACTACGACGAATTAAAAACCATTCCATCGTCAACCTCAGTGCGTTACGAAGGACAACGGGATAAATGCACCGCGTCCTTGAATAGTCTTTTCTACAACAGGCAAAGCCCAACTATAAACCAGCAAAGCTAGTTTTGTAAGTACGAGACATGCCCAAATGCTAATATTGTATGAACAAAATATATTTTTGATTTTCACCTCTTATATTTTAATCCGTTAAGCCTGTTCTAACATTGTGAAGTAAAATGTTTTGCATGGTCTTAAATAATGAAATAAAGTAAATTTAAACCTTTTCATCAAATAATTCTCATATATCGTCCAAATATAAATGTCAAGAGATAGTTAATATGCAAAAATATTTTTTTACAATTATTTATCCATTCGCTTTGTTCTAAATCACTATCAAATGCCGCTGCAATATATATTCTCAATAGTACTAGCATTTCTAAAAGCGCTAATGTTTGGTATGTGGAGACAATAATTAAACTGGCAAGATGTTTATGAGATTCACCTAGAAATTAAACTGCTTTTGTGTTAAACATCTATATTATAATCAATTGAAAAATAAGGCACGCTCATACGCAATAAACATGTTAATAAATAATGTTTGATTAAATTTTTATTAGCACTTTGAACCTTAATGATAGTTTTAGTCAATGAGTTTTAAGTAACAAGACACATTCAGTGTTTCTTATAAAATAACATCATAACTCAGGCCATGTTTTTGTACTTAGTGAATAGATTATACAACACACGTAGAGTAGACTTAAGGTCGAGATTCACGATATCTGAAAAAGATAATTACAATTAGAAGCATTGGCTAACTAAAGAGTAGAAATTAAGAATATAATTTGGAAAATAATTAAGTTTATATATTTTCAGATCGCTTTAGCATTTCCTTTCTGTTTAAATATTATTTGTTCTCGGTGATAATCTTCATATCATTGACCCACGTTTTATGTGGCTTTTATGTGATTTTTCTTGATTTTAATTCAGTTTTGTGCATTCTCTTTATTTTCTTGTTTCTTTCCTCTTTCTATCAAGTTTCACTTTCAGTGTTGTTACTTTTCTACTGTCTAACTTTTATTTTTAAGTATACCTAGGGATTTTAGAAAGTTAGTAGCTATTGTTAAATTTTCTTTTTTTTTGTTATTTATGTTTACATCCATTAATCAGTATTAGTAATTAACAAATGTCTATAGTGATCTACTTTCAACAGCTGCGGTGTTATATTAGTTTAAAATGTCCCCTTCCAAAATTTGTGATCTTTCTATAGAAAATATATGAGTAACATTTTTTTTCATAATTAAATAATTTGACCTTAAGTATGATAAATCTAAATATTTTACATATGAGATATGTGAAAGTAGTAAGTAAGGAATTATATATTTGGTCCAAAAAGACATGGAATGTTTAATAATTAAGCATTGCCTGGAAGTCACCATCAGACGGATTCACAAAAACTTTTAAATTTTGATATTATTATTGAAATAAGATAATATATATATATATTT
>DWQX01000369.1:0-45880 GCA_018245475.1 Pharmacophagus antenor | reverse complement strand
TATATATATAATAAACTACATCCTGTACTTAGCGATGCACTTGTACACGACAATTTGGCGCTTATTGACACACGGCGGACATTCATCCCCAAGCTGTCCATATTTCGCTCGTTTATCCTTCATAATGCGAACACTAAGGATTACAATTGTCTGCCGGAGTTAGTGTTTCCATCCATATATTACGTGGGCTTCTTTAAGATAAGCGTGAGGCTTCTTCTAGTTTTGTGCGATTTACAATCATAGTTTATATCACTCTTTAAAATCTGGTGGTGTTGTGATCAGGCGCTAAACTTTTTAATTTAAAAATAATATTTCATTTATGGCCGCGGCATCAAATTGTAACTTTATTATGGCGCTCTTCGAAGTGAAACGCATTAATGTTTTTATATATTTCTCCCAGGCGGCCTGATTAGACGGTAAAATTGTTCCTAATATAGTCTCTAGAATGAGAGTCCTGTCATTAGTATAATTTTGAAATTAATTTGTAAAAAATGCGGCAACATAATCTTCATAAGAATAGGATACTAATATATCTATATAGTTACACAATACTTAAAATTATGTCCACTCTTTAATATATAAGGTTTCTGTAGAAATCTCTCTGATTTGAATGCGCTAAACATGATTTATTTATTAAAGTGTTCACTTTAATTTTTCACTTTAATGTTTACCTATGATAAAACAAACTATCGATAGAAAATCTGATGAAACTTTACCTCTTGAGATTATGCTACTTAAAAAATCAAAATATTATTCAATTAATTTTTATAGTCCTTTTTAAATATCAAAAAAGATCATAACTATTAACTAGGCATACGGAAATAATAGCCTACTTAATTTCCCTATATGCATGAATAGCCTAATTAACAGTTTTTAGAATACGATTAGAATATTGCGATGCCTTATGCTGATATAAAAAACATATTAAAACGTTACTACTTGAAATACGAACTGGCAGCACTAGCTCTTGTAATGTTGTAATGATCAAGGTACAGCTTACATATATTGGCCCATATTCCTTTAGCGTAACACAACAGATGTGTTTTTTTAATCTGTAACTATTTTTCTGCAAAATGTGAAGTGAACCCGTGCAGCAGCTGTAAGTTGAACAGTGACGAAACGATTGTTAACACACAATAGTGCTTTTGTGCTCAAATGACCGCACACCGTCAGCAACAAAAGAAACCGCGATAAAATCCATTGACGACCAAAAAGCGTGAAGAGTGATTACTTTATTGTCTCAAACTAATATTCGATGAGAGATGTGTCATTACTTATAACATATGACAATTTTCAGCTCATCTATGATTATTACACATTATTATACACCAGCAAGAATGTAAGTGTTCTGTCTCATTTATCTTAATAAGGTAATAAAGGTAAAAAATGAACTTTAACTCATCGATACCATGTAGGCATCTATTGTTTCCCCCTAAGCGAAACGAGGGAAAATCTTTTTTTTTTTTTCAAACTGATTGTAAGGTAAGAAATTGCTATAGAAGGTACATTATTAAAGATGTACGATAAAGTCGGTCCTAGGACGTTGTTATTTCCAAGAGCAACTATACGCAAAGTTGGATATAAAACATAACAAAATTATATTATAATTCTCGTATGAAACAAGCACGATCTTACCAACGGGAATAAATGTGGCACGGCGGTCGCATAATCAAAACAAAAACTTAAATAGTAACCGCATTTTAACGGCATTCTCTTTTATGCGAAGAATGCTCGCGAATTTTAATTTTTTGTAAACGTTTGCAATTTGGTTTTTAAGACAATTACAATTAAGTAATAAATTAAGGAATCTTATATCTATTTAATCTTACCACTTAATGATTTTTAGTACAGAATTTCTATTAATACTGAAAAATACTGATAAATACTTAAAAATACTGATGTATTTTTTATTTGTAGTTGTATTATTAGACTTCATAAATTATTAATAATGTAACTTATTATAGAAATAAAAAGTAGTCATAATTACAAAAGTGAAATAGCCCAAAATGGAAATCGATACACTTCTGTATATACCTGCATAGTAATAGTTATACAATAATTTTGTGTTTTTCTCCATTATGTTTTGGTTGTCGTCTCAAGACATTATACTAGTTATAACTTTTTTTAATTTATGTTCGCAACATTGCCTTATTATAGTAAGCCAATCTTTTTCGAGTTGTATGGTAGTTTTTATTACGAAAATTAAAAAAAACCAAATGGACGAAAATAAAATGAAGGATTGTCATGGACTAGAAAGATTCCGCTGACATAAATGCAGATCCTGAAAATGTCTCCCGTCAGTAGAAGCATTACAATCATAATACTCCGTAATAAATAGATCATCTAATTACCATCATTTCACTTATCACTAATTTTTCCTACATTACAACATTTGTATATGGCTACAAATAACTACTTGCAGCTTGTGATAAAAATAGATGCAAATTACACACTAGAAATAAAAAATATATCATTACATGAAATCTCCCTCGATTTACGAGAACAAACGATAAAATTGTTAAAGAAACCTTCAGGCGGTTAAAACACAATTTACTCCAATTATTTACACGCTTTGCTGGCTGCTACAAAAAAATTTTTTCGCCGACGATGGTACTCGAAATTTAGACGCTGTTATTTATTTAAAATAAAATAGAAATGAGCTAAAAATATGTTACTATGTAATAGGTTGGGGAAAAAGTTCTTTCGTATTTTATATAAGAAATCAAAAGGTATTATTAAAAAGTTTATTTATATTTGATTAAAGTATGTAGGTGCCATTTTATTGAATAACTTTTCGCCATCTTGTAGGTAGGGACGTGACCCTATTGCTATAAAAATTTTGGGGCTTCTGATCAAAAAACTGCGACAAGTGGTTTTGGCAGTCCTCTCGTGATGTTAACCTGACACTGCCTAAAGAATTCTGCAGAGACCTAAACAGGTAAAATCTGTAGGTGCAAGGTCAGGGCTATACTGCGGATACATTAACACCTCCTAGCCAAACTCTCGTAATTTTTGCTGTGTGGTATCATGATGAAAAACCACACCCCTTCTGTTGATTAATTCCGGCCGCTTTTTCTCAACTTTTTGCTTTAATCTCATTAGTTGTTCGCAGTACAGTTCAGAATCGATGGTCCTGCCTGGCGGTAACAGCTAATGACAGCTAATGAATAATGCCCTTCCAATCCCACCATAAACACGGACATCACCTTGTTGCAAGTTAACCCGGGTTTCACCACAGTCTGTGAAGCCTGACCGGCCTTTGACCACGATTTTTCTCGCACGTTCTTGTCGTACGTGATCCACTTTTCATCATCAGTTATCAGCTTTTTCGGAAATAGTTCGGTTTCATTACGTCGCTCATAATAAAGAATCAGAAATAAGTACACGGTTCATTAGGTTTCTTTCAGTGAGCTCATCAGGCACCTAAATATCGAGCTTTTTTGTGTACCCAGCTTTTTTCAAATGCGTCAAAACCGTTTTGTGGTCAATTCTCTATTCTCCAGCTACATCGTGACTACTAATATGTCAATCTTACTCCGCTTTTTCAAAAATAGCACCAATTTTGTCCGTGACAGGGCAATCAGAGCGACGTGCATCTTTGATTGAAAATCACATATTTTCCTAATTTGAATTTTCTTCATAAAATTTAAAACTAAATTAAAAAAAAAAGATATTATTACAAGTTTATACATACCACATACGAAAAAACTTTTTCCCCAACCTATTATTAGGCGTACGCTGTGTATGCATGTACTTTTACATATCAATCTATGAGTATTTGTAATTACTAACCTTCCTACACCGTGAGTGTTGTCGAACTATAACGCCCATCAGCTCTGTAATCCTTAAATATTATACTATCGAATTCATCTATACGTACCATATAATAAATCTCTAGAAAGAGACGGTCACATAAAGATTTGAATGAATCTTTATGTGATTTTTTCTCTTATGATCAATATAGTCCATATAGAAAACAAAGCAACCATTTCTTAAAATAATGTCCGCTCGTCTGCATGCTGCCCCATTACTCAAAAATTATTACATTTATTTTTATAACATCGCTGCTAATATTTAAAATACTTTTTAATATGGAAAAATATTTCATTTTAAGGGATAATAGACTCATGTTTTAAATTTTTCTTTCTCTTGTTAATCTAATTCTAAAACAAATATATCTTAATTCAATACTAAACTGTTTTAATCAAACAAACTTAATGGAAAAACAGAAAATAATGTTATTTTAAAATGGTAATCGAATAATTACCTACAATGTTTACGGAGATGTTTCAACTTTACAGTACTAGTTTTTATTACAAGACCGCGGAAGTCATTACAAGATACTGAAAACTATAAAGCAACTAAAAACAGTCGATTTACTTAACCTGAGTACCGTTTTATTTTTTATATATTAAATTACTGACTGCCTCTATTTGCCTTTCAGATTAGTAAAAAGTAGAAAGAAAATTTACTGATATTATCCTTTTGTAATGATTTTTTACATTTATATAAAAAAAAATATCTAAAGTAGAGGTTTTGGATATCGCCTAGGAAAGTTCTTAACATGAAACTATTACCTTCTCAAACGCTGCTATTTTGATTGCAAATTAATACATGAAACCATTTGAGAGACCATTATTATAAATATATTTGCCAAAAAGCGGTTTATCGAATAGAAAAATGGATATTCATATAAGACGTTTGGTTAAATTAACAAAAAAATAATAAACAGTACCAGAAGATCTGTGACAATTTTTTTGTGATACTTTTTTAAATTCTTAATTTTCAAAAAGAACTTATTTCTTTTTATCACTTAACACGTTCCCTGCCGCGCGGGGCGTATACGCCCCACGCTGAAATTACCTTGAAAAGGTTTTCCCACGTGTAAATTTTAAAATTGTAAAAAAATTTCCCATGTAAAATAATAAATTTAAACATAATCCAAATCAAAATTTTGTTATATTGTTAACTGCGCAATTAAGCATCGTCAAATTCTATTTTGTATGCGCCTCACTAGACCGCAACGGAAAATATTCAATAAACGCTCAGGTAGGGAACGTGTTAATAGAAAAATATTTTTTTAATAAACCAAATTTTTCTGCTAGAAATAAAATTTGTTCACAATCCATTATTTATTGTGGCATTAATAATTTCCAACAAAAATCAAACTTTATTACTTATCATAAAGCCTATTAAATGTAAAACAAAACTACACTAAACTCTGGCCTTGTTCATTGTATATAAAATTTACCACGGGGAGTGTTCCGAGGAATTGTTCGTAATGATTCCAGCCGCCGTATTCCACCATCGTAGTACACAACAAAACACTAAATTCCATCGTCACCATCTAGATCATGGCAATCTTCTACTATGCGTTTTAAGCACCACTTTTTACAATACACAATCACCCTGTGGAATCAGTTGTCACCAGTGGTGTTTCCGGACCAATACGACTTAGGAGCCTTCAAGAAAAGAGCCTACTCCTTCCTTAAAGTTCTGTAACACATTTACGACTCCACGAGTGTTGCGGCTGTCTATGGACGACGATGATCACTTTTCATCAGGTGAAATGTTCGCACGTTTGCCTACTCTTCATTTAAAAAAAAATACATATTTATACGAATTTTCTGCAGATATAATTACTTAGTCTAAATAGTTGATCTCATTAAACTAAATGAAAAGATTGTCTTCTTAGCGTCACTACATTACGACACAATAAAATTTCTGTTATCGTTTTGCTTGTTACGCTTTTTCATTTCAATTTCGCCCGCGGCCCGCTGACGCTCACATAAACAAATTAATAGTCAATCAAAATGCAATCAAAATAGATCGCTGCGCTGATATCTTCATACCGCGTTTCATAGATACATATTGACACATTCCTGCCACATGAGACATTTACGCTCCACGTTGAAATTACCTTTGGAAAAGTTTTTACCACATGTTGTCCAAAATTTACATAAAATTACATAAAACTGTAGTCCAAAACAAAATTTAGTTAAATTGTTAATTACTAAATGAAGTTAATTAAGCCTTTTCTGCGATTTATTCTTATATATCTTATGTATCTATTTCAAGTCTAATTTTAATTCCAACTGAATGGTACATACTGTATAGTCATTCCTTTCAACATTACAAAACCAGATGTCAATAAATGATAATGATAGACACCATTTTAAAATATAAAGAGTAAATCTGTATAGAGAGCGTAGCCTCTGTTACGAGGTAATTTCATTAAAAAAGAATGATCAGTCTTAATCAGTAATTGTTAAACAAGTGGGACCAGATGAAGAAATATTTCCTGCCTTTTCGAGTATTCATCCAAATAATCGCGATGAGCTCGTTTACAGTAAATTAATATTATGCAATAAATTTACTTATAAACGTAATGCGTATGTGATCAATCTCACGTCAGTCTTTGGAAATGTTATATTTACATAATAAAAATATGGTTATGTGATATTTGATGAGAACCTTAGAAGTGTATTATTAGTGTATTATAACTAGTTACATTATGTTAAAAAAATAATGTAATTAGTTAAAATAACCATGTGGAGCGCTGTAAGTCAATTTAAATATTTTATATTTTATCGGACAGTGTTATGTATTAAATATTGCACACATAACGAAATAACATTTATTTAAAAGTAGTTAAAAAAACAGTCATATAATTAGATCAGATTGAATGATACATCCAGTTTTTATGTCGATCTATCACAGTGATATATTGTGGCGCTATAATAACTATTAACTAAATATTTAGGCACATTAAAGAACAAGTTTCGATAATCGCTACGTATGTTTTAAGCAATTAATCATCATGTCTTAACTTGACATGTGAACTACACTAAGGCAATGTCTTCGTGAAAACATTTTCACATATGAATTAATGATAACTTATAATAAAATTTGTCATCATGAAAATGCTTAGTGTATTTAATTTTTGACTTTGTGTCAAAGGTCTTTTTTATTATCGTGTGTATATGTGTTATGAATTATAAATCCTGCAAGAGTTTAGAAATGTAAAGTTACGTAATAAACATCTTTGCTAAAATTTCTTTTAGGATTCCTAAATACTGATTTGTTGACTAAATATTTTTCTGAACCGGGACTTTGTATCATCGAAAGTTAAACTACAGACATAAAGTATATAACGTACAATGTAATCCTTAACAATCGAATCACGTTACCATACCAGTAAAGTACCGAGGCCGCTATTTCGTAACTTACGTGATTAAACACACCGTGAAGAGCTAAACAATTACTTTCAATGACAAATGTGTTACCTATTTGAAATAAATTATTTTTCCTACTCTTCGTATAAGAAATTTCTTTTATTGTCTACACAAATTACTACTTTAAACAAGTGTTAACATCGCAGATGTAAGATACAGCAATAAACTCTCTACTATTCTTCGATGGGAGTGTATGTCAGATCGAGAGCAGTGACTCCTCGGACGCCGGATTCATTTATTTTTTGCTCTTCGAAACCTGACAGCGATATGACGAGACCATATAGAGTTAACGTGCGAAACTAAATAGCTCCCCTGTGTGCCTTCACAGTACTGTCAAATAACATCCAATAGGATCCAATGGAATTCTAATTCGTGTTATTTTTTACTACCAAACTTACACCAATAAATTATCGACATAAAAAGTTAAATACTTACTATATACTATCTTAACGGCATGTTATCCCCATAACAATTTTTTTAAAAAGGATTAAATCATTTTCATACAGCAAAATACTGATAACCTATTTGCTCTACTCGATATGGTTTTTAAAACACGTTAGACATGTCTTTCGCTAAAAACAAGACCAATTGTAATGTTTCTTTAAGTACAATGTAGTACTTTTAAAATAAAATATACAATTTAAAAATTATATTTTAAAAATAGTAATATCATAAAAGTATTTTGAAAATGATATATTTTTATCCAGCAAAGCGTCAAGACGTACCTATTGATTTGATGTGTAAATGTCTCATCATTAAGGGTGGTATCATTGCAGCGCTTAATTATACCAGCTTCCAGTAGTATGATGCAAATTGCTGTTATTTCCATTTGTAGGGCGCTGTAGATAGTGAAATTACTAGAATAGCGATAATTAATTTTGAGATGTTGAGTGAGATTTGTTGTGGTTAAAACATCAGAACTAAGTAGCGCGTCGTTGTTACGGATAGCCGTAGAATGATCTGTATTTCTTGTTAATTTAATCATTTTAAAAACAAAAAATAATCTATACATATAAAATTCTGATGGATTCAGTGACTGACTGACTTATATTAAAGTACAGCTTAGAAACATGAATTTTGGAGACTGTATTGTTTGCGATATTAAGATATCTACCACAGACACAAATTTCAATTTTTTTTTTATTCTTTAAGTCTACGGACTCGAGGATTGATGCACATACTGTTCAATTATTAATATCAAGTAAAAAAATTAGCACACTATTAGTGGTGACGGCAGGTCATTTATACAACAATAACAACCGTCGCCATCACCTCCATTATTCCATCACAAGTGTTGGCAATGTTATAACCAAATAAGGCAAAGCTAATCTGATTATTGTAAATTTACTTTCGCCAAACCTTTCTCACTTTCATTTACATTCACTTTGTATGCGAAATACAATGGTCTTTAATATATACAAGGAATGTTATGATGTTGCCATTGTATCATTATTTTAAAAGTGTTAAGTCACAAGTTTCATACTTACAGTTCAAATAGTTAAAGAAAATAGAAAATAAAATCAAAAATCGAAAAACAATGAGGCAAATGCTTGTCATACATAAAGGCTTTATCCAATGAGGTTATTAATAATTGGCTTTGTTTACATGATGTTTAATTCTACCTATTTATTGACATTATAATAAATGATTGAAACATTAAATAAACTTGTGATTCCATGTCGAATGAGTCTTTATAAGCGGCAAATTTTCCTTACAGATTGCATTTTAGGTAGTTTCCACTGTACTGGAACAGGAGTTGCCTCGCGATTTAAATAACGAACTAGACAGAGCTTTAAGATCAAGCAGTTGATAGATTTTACAAGCGGAAGAACCTCGTATCATCGATGCGCTTTGCCAAAGAGCTAAACTAGCAAATTATTTTTATACCATCCGGGCGCTACACGCTATAGATCAATGTGACGAGTACAAATGTGGTGCCAAGCAAAATTATTTTAAAAAATTCTTACGTTACCTAGTTATTATATGATTTTTTTTATTTAATATTTTTCTTTATCATTATAAATTTTTAGTCAAGGATGTAAATAACTATTATTACACTATAAACCTAAAGAATATATCAACATAGTTTAAACCTTTTTTTTTTGGTTTCGGGGAGGAAATAATCAAAAAGATATCCTGCTTTCTGGAAGGAAGATTACGTAGTGGTTTTTATCCACTGAAACCCCCTCGGTGGCCGTCCTCAGCATTTGAAATAGGCGCGGGATCTCCGTTTGTAATAGAACCGCGGCTTCTTCAACGCTAAGCTACGATAGACCGTCCCGGGCTTTAATAAAGCAGAACACAGAACCTTCGCGGGTTCTGCCATAATAGCTACGGACCACGTACAGCCATCGTCGTCCTCGAAGTCGTTAAGGGTGATAAGGATCTCCATCCTTACCGTTCGCGACTCACGTAGTTTTAACTATCTCAACACGTCTTTTTTTAAACGGTAATCACCTTTACATGTTAAATAACAATTTGTGCAAAAAAGGGGCAGCATGCTGATCTATAATATTCTGATTCTTATAAACCGACTGCAAGGAGACAGGAATGATCGGAGGATCGCAGGATGTCAACGGATTCACTTTATAAAAGAAGTGTTAGCCTTGCTAGTTTTAAAAAAAATCTTCTCACTATCAAAAATTCACCACTTTGTGCACCCCGGATTCGAGTTGAGAACCTCCGGATTCCATGACTAGAGGATAGGCGCTCGCCCGAAGGAATGTGTAAACGAAACCTGATTAATTTGATAGTTTACTTTAGTGAGAACCGATAACAAAGCAATAATATAACAATTTTGTACTTATTAAGAATATCAATAAATAAAACACGCAGAATCATTTTTGGCACCCTTTTTGTTATGAAAACCGTAAATGATTTCTTTTTTGAATTTTTATAACAATATTTAAAATTTTTTTTTGAGTTTTTATAATTTTTTGATATTTGAATTGAAAATTAATACAAATACTTATGTACCGTAACATTCGTCTATTCATCTTTACAAAAAACACCTTGTAAATGCTACTTGTATTAAGATGTTGATTACCTCTATACCAATTTCACATAACTTTGTTTTCCACTCTTCTGTCATAAAGACATTTCGGCTTACTGCGTCCGTGAGTATGTGTCAACTAATAGATGTTAATATCGTTTAATCATGACTTACTTTGTAATATCAAATGCAATTTTATTTCGAATATGTAACGGGATTTACACCTACGACTAGCCGTTTATAATCATCGATGCACCAAACCATTTAAGCCTCAACCTTTAATAGGATAAGTACGTTAATGTCGCAAACGTGACTCAAGAAGCGGCTAAATAAACAGATAACGCGAGTAATTAATGTGACAATCGTCCTCGCAGTCGGTCGCGAGAGCACGCGCGCCGCCGCGCCGCTTTCCACGGCCAACTTGTGCACCGAGCCGATGTGGCGTTCGTTAGTTTCGCAAAGAAACGAGATTAACTCACCATTAAGTTTTTCTAGAAGTGTATTTACTTATAGAAGTAACTGACACTTCAATATGACACAGTTACGTTTTCAAGACATAGCATGAAATTGTGAGTGTATAATAGTAAATTATTATTTAGTTTAGAACTCATGTAACTCTATATTATTTTGATCGCAATGCCTTAGACTTCGTGAGAAAGTGAAAGTAATTAGCTAATTAATTTATTTTCGTGCTTGAGTTTATACCACGACTTTGCATTCCCGACTTTATCTGCAGAGTAGTTAAAGTGAACAATTTTAATTTCTAAATATATATACATTGTTTCAAAAAATTATACTTTTGAACATCACCAAGTATTTAAAATTTTACATTGCATTTTTAACTATGTGGAAATTTTTTGAACAGTCACTTTACAAATAATACATCAAATTATAAAACAAATCTTCTAGTTAGCTGATCCTTTTTGCCACTATCAAATAAACAGATTTTATTGCCATATATATACATAAAATTCCATTAAATTATTACTATAAAAATAATACTTTTAAAATCAAAAAAAAAAGAAAATATTACCAGTATTATAAATATCTCACAAATGTTTAGAAATTAATGCGTCGTAAACCTCTTTTTACAATACTGTAATTATGATAAAATATTTGAATTAAAAACAGAGCTGTATCGTCGCCTATCTTTATAAATTATTCATTGTATTGTGAAATAAAAAAAATAATTTTAACTTTAAAATAAATAGGAAAAAATAGTACATTAAGTATTTTGGACGTTAAGAAAACGGATAGAAAAAAAATTATAGGTTAATAAAGGTTAAACATAAATTTTTTCTCCTATATTAATTTATGGATGGTGTAACCTCTGTTAGCTTGCTAAACAAGATGTAATTTTTATGGAATAAGGTATCAACATTTTATAAGACCGAATACTTTTTTATATTGTACATAACAAGCGTATGATTACCTTTTAAGTTCATGAATCTAAGTGAACGTGCCATAGAAGGAAAAGTTATGCAAATATGACGGTGATCGCAGTGCTCACATAATACTAAAGTTGGTGCCAATTTGATAGAAATACATTTATAATTGAATAAATATACTTAAAAGTGAATGCTCGTTGAGTAAAGCAAAACTTAACATCATTACACAACAGGCCGAAGAAAACGTGATTTTTTTTTCTAGTTAATCTTTACATAAATACCTATATACTTGTATATGTCGACAAGATACCGAAAATAATTTCTTGACAGTCCACACCTCTACACTACTTACTTTATACTTAATTCAATACTTTTTAGATTTTATACAATAGATTAATTAAGTATGTGGTGTATTTCAAGATAAATAAATTTTAATTGATATTGTAACGAACCTAATTGATTTATTGACTATTTGAGTTATAAAATGAATATAAAATTATTCAAATAGTCATAAATGTCCAATGAATGTTGAGATTGGTAAGTAACGGTTTACAAAAACTATTAAAACGATAAACTGAAATATAAAGATTATCGCTATTTGATTGGTAGATGGATTACTAAACATAACTTTTAAAATTAGGAGCATGTTCCGCACATAAGACTTCAACGCGCGTTTTGTAAGATGTTAAAATCTAAAAAAAATCATTTATGTAAACATAACATTAATCATATCAGAATTTTACGTTTTACTTTACCTAACTCACGAATTGTCCTGAAGGAAATTTGTAAATAAAGTACGTATAAATACAAAGAACCATCTAAGTTAAGAAATCAAGCCCTAAATTACTTTAACTGTCATGAATCATTTAAATTGATGAAAAATGTTTTGTAGTATCCATATACAATGTTCCGTTTCAATCAATATGTGTGATAAGGCGGACAAATACGTGGAGGAATGCAACGGGGTACTAGGTGATGATCGCACCACACTCCCGGCGATTTTTAATGAACATTTTTAAAACCTTTTGCATTCGTTTTTACACAGCTATGCATACATTTTCTGTCCATTCTTAATAATCACACATCGTGCTGCAATTGTTTTTGAAAATAAAATCCGAAGTTAAAAATCCATTTCAGTTTTTCATAGAGTAATATTTTATGTAAATTAATATTGTACTTTAAAAAAATATTATCTAATTTAACACAACAACGGCTAACTGGGTCGAACATGAACACACGTTATTTGTTAAAGGAAACACTGCCAATACTATAATATTTTCATACTCTTATTTATTTATTTAATCTTTCCATACAGCCTAAATTAAGAGTACAGAGGACCGACTTAATGACTATGACGTGGCACTCTGTCAGTCAATCTTGGGAGATTGAGGATTTATTTTTATTTTGTCTTGTTTGATTGTCAATATGAGGATGGAAGTTAGTTAGACAAGCTAGAAAAAATCCTATTAAAATAGTAATTAAAAAAAATTCTAACAAACCAGTAATTTTTTATAAACATTTCTCCTTAGTTATAATTAGTACAAATAATTTTCATAGCGATATTGATATATTAATTTCATTTTACTAACGGTTTTGAAGGTGAATCAACTAATAAATATGAATTAATATCATCATCTCTTATCAACTACTCATGTTTATTATTACGCTAACAAATTGCACATAGACATTTAATTGTAAATTGTAACGTGTAATTGGCCCGTTAACAGCATCTAGTTGAATTATATTATCAAGCGCAAACTAACTACGTAAATAACCATCAACACCGATGTCGAGAATGTACGCTAAACGGTAACGTTTACCTACATTCACAAGTACAACTCATCTGGGTATAAAAACACTGCTTTCATCACTTTTATCAAGATCGAGATTAATAAAAATAATATTATTGATTTTTAAATATTTATTGAGTAGTAAAAGTAGAGAGGAGAGTTACTAACCGTCCAAAAAAATTATGTTTGCTATACCATAGTATATGGTAGATTTGTTAATAAAGACATTACTTAAAATCGTAGCTGTTCTTTGTAATGGACATTTCAATAATTCTACTACTAGTATATAGATTTTACTGAACTCTACCGGAACAATATTTTCTTCAAATCCAGCTCTGTAATATCTATGCGTTAACTGCGTCCTGGGTGCAGAGATTTACCGTTTGCCTTGTCACACTAAGATCGCTGGTTTTATTCCTGGGCCACATGAGTAGTGGAGGTTGAACGGTGATAGGGTTTATCAAACTCGCCTGATTAGATACCACTCTCAAATCCAATCTGTCGCCATAGCAGCATTGCTTTATTCCGACAGTATATTTGAGAGTCAAAGTAAAACTAGACAGCCAAAGTTCACCATTTACGATCTCATTACCGCTTCATATAATATAAAATTGAGGTCAGATGTTTGCCTATAGTTGATAAAAAATTTATGTATCCATCACATTGCGATAACACGCATGAAAATGTTGTACGCTTCTGCTCTAGTTAGCGTCGACTTTACGCCAAAAGTATCGCGGATGTTGCATATATCGTTCTAGAGAGACGACAGAGATTCTGCAATTAACCACAGCTTTGCGCTAACTGCTTAGATTTTAATCAGTGAAACATTCAAGATTTGACTGTTCACTAGAAATTCAACTCTAAAACACAATAAGACTGTAATAAAGTCGTCCGTCAAACACGCTCAAACGAAAGGCAACGATTTCTTTACAAAAAAATAATTTATCTCGTATGTGTTTAAGACGAATATCACAAAGAAATGCGTTCTGCGATTTCACTGGAATGTCATCTTTCACATCTTATTTCATACATGTGTGATTGTTATCTATAGATTATAGATCGTCTTAACTAACTTTCTCGAACTATTTTCCAATATTGACATCTTAAGACATATGTTTAATTTGTAGTCGCAAGACAATTAGTTTAAAAATACCAATAAAATTTCCTGAAACATATAACGCTTCGTCCGTTTTTACTTTACCTAATCCAATGTTTATTTCGATAGAATATCTCAACAGAAATGAAATCTTCTTGGGCCAAAGTGGTTCCTATAAAAATAAACATTTTCACGGCTGCATAAAAAACACGAAGGAAGACAAAGCGAAGAATATTAATTTTCCGTAAAAAGTGGACTGCTATCATCTATGCGCACCGTTGTGGAAAATTACTTTCCTACTTTTAATAAATAAGAGCAGTTCCAAAAATTTCACGCTATTTCCGTTCAATTTCGTTACTTCGTGTTATTCATTTATGCGCTAAAACAGGGGTTCCCAAAGTGGTCTATGTGGACCCCCCGTGATCCACAGGAGACCAAACGGAGTTACGCAATGACGTGAAAAAAATGGGGGTTCACAAGTTTACAGACAAATATTGATAATTTGCTATCATTTCATCGAGTACATCCGTGTCAATCGATATAATACATAAGAAAATGCGCCTTTTTTTTCTTTTATTTCTACCACACCGAATTGAGGGTTGGGACTCGGCCGTGACATTTTTTAGGACTTTTGGTAATATAATAAAAATGTAGCAGCGGGGAGTCCACCCAAAGCAGTAAAATTTGTGAAAGCTCTATGAAAAACAAATATTTGGAAATCTCTGCGCTAAAGGTTAGTTAAAAATACTAGGAATACAGCGAAACTAGCGCTGGTTCGCCCCAATGCCACACTTAGAGAGCCCTCTGAGACGCGTTCCGAGTCTTAACGACATTAGGCGACCGTCTGCATCGCATGTCATTAATGCGAATCCACGACGCATTAAACGCTTGGAAAGTATCATCAGGAACTTTCGCATTAACGAAAGTTTAAAGCGAAACACGCTCAAGTACTAATAAAATATCAAGATATAAAACGGACACCACCTACAACCGAGACCGTAACCAAAAAGTCGGGATTAAAACAAATTACGAACGGACAAACGGCTCATTGTTGTCTAGTGTGAAACCGTAACTCGTTACAGTAAAAGTTACATAATCTAATACTTATTCCGTACTTACATCATACTGACACTTGTTTGTTTTGATTTTTCTTATATAAATTGCAAAATAGAGACATATTCCTCGTATAGGGGTTAATTCCAGAAGTATTGCAAAACCAAAACGTCTTCACTATTTTACTAACTATAATCGCTAATCACGTGTACCTAAGCATTACACATGAAGAACTATTTTTGATTAAAATTCAATGACTTATCAAGAATAACAGACAGTTAAAGCGTTAAATTTGTAATATTTACTTAAGTTTTCATTTCCAACCCATTTATAATAACTTATTAAAAGATTATATGTGAATGCTTCATTGATAAATCTTTTTGCATGATATTGGGAAAGATTCACGTACTATGTAAACAGTTCCATACCATAAAGAATTGTAAAATGCTGCTAAAAATGTTTTTCATTTCAATTTTAAACATAGAAAATAACAACATTGTGATTAGATTAATGTATAGTGTAAAAAATGACACAATTGTGACAGAAATATCTTGCTTCCAAAGAAAATAATAAAACATCACAAACACAACAAAAAGATTTATCAATGGAGCATTCACAGATAATCCTTTAATAAGTTATTATAAATGTTACTTTACGTACATACATAGTTACTTTATCAATTTCTTCCTGTCAATCGATACCAAAAAAAAAGTAAAAATGTAACGTATGGATCACGCTAAAATATAAATCGCGATAAAAATGTCAGGTGGATGTTTTTTTGTCAGTTACTGTAAAAAGAAAATCGTTTTTTTTTTTAACAAGAACTATCACTTCTGAAGAAACATGAATCGCGAATTCGCGACGTTCAGTGCGTTATAGAAGAAAGTGATTTATTAGGAAATAACCGTGCCTATAACGTTGCTCGTGTGAATGAAAATATTCATGTTCCGATTGTAATTTATCATAGCATACAAAATTTTATCCTCAGTTACACTCCTACTCAGTTACTTCCTGTATACATCAAATTATATAAAATTTCTTTAACACTTTATGCTTGAGGATTTGTACTGATAAAAAAAATTGATTCATCAACAATTAAAATTGTAATGCAATAAAACAATATTTATAACGCTGATGTTTGATACTGGTACAACCTAGGTATTATTGAATAAATAAATATCTGGGACATTTCACACATAGTAGTCCTACTCTGTGATTCCAAGATAGATGATAGCTATGCAGCACCTTGTAGTACAGCAGTTATTAGAGACCGATGTACATACATATTTTTAAATAAATATTTAAATATGCACAAACACGCAGACGCAGATCAAGTACAAACATTCATCACATAAATGTTTGTCCTAAGCGGGAATCAAACCCGCGAGCCCTGGAGTAAGAGGCAAGAAACACGATCGAAATACGGTATTACTTGGTACGTTCACAGTTTTCCTTGGATAGAAAATCTTACTGGAACAACTTTTCACGCTCAAAATAGATTCTTAATAATTTACATCTTAAAAAAAACAAAGTTGAAGACATGAAATAACAATTCATTTATGTACTTACCTCTTGGGCACGCTAATCCGTCGTTGTCTGAACAGGTGGTCCATTGTTTTCTAGATTCAGCTTTCGTGATTTCACTAGAGATAAGATTACCCACTATGAAATTTAAAACTGACTTTCACTTTATCTCAAACAGATATGGTCTGGAATAATTCAACTGTTACAGTTTTTAATCGATCTTCTGGGCTGTTTTCACTTAGTTATCGCCTTTTTAGCTATCATTAAATGACACTTATTTATAAATGTGGTAAAACAAACTTTGCAATTTCTACAAAATATATGAAAATAATTCTGTATTTACGTGAATGCGATTATACGGAGAAAGAGTTTTCGAAAATAACAATATTTTACTAAAAGCATACTAAACAGGCTTTCCAAGAAGAACTAGATATTAAGAAATTAAATACAGGCTATTATTTTTTTAATTTGCATTAAACGCACAAAGTATAAAAAAAAAGAAACGATTTTCTGTTTAGTGAGTAATTCAACCACCGAATAGATTGAAGTCTATGATATTTAAAATAAACTTATTATAACGCCACAAGAAATAAAGTACTGTATTGATCCGATTATGTATTCATACATGAAGTCTTAAACCGTTTTGAATAATAAAGCCAATGTATAATACAAAATACAGCTAAAATTATAGCATATATAGCACAAAATAGATTCGAGTACTGCATTTCAAAAAATTACCGGGATTGCATAGCATGACACAAGCAAAAATTCTTTCATTTTATAATAATACACTTAAATAAATTAGACGGCAGTGTGAAGGGAAAGTGAAAGAAGATGCGCGTGCTACGTACCAACTGTCGTTTTACGATCGTAAAAATATCAGATAACAACAAAACATAACGTTAGTCAAACATGATGATGTACAGAAATAACGTGTTATATAACAAAATAGAGAACATTTAACTACCTAACAATGTCAATTAAAATGTAAAATGTTAACGGAATGTTCAAAGCTTAATGCGCTTATGTTAAATCGTTGAACTATCTGAACTATTCTCCTATATCTGCGGAACAATAATGGGAGACAAATATTACAACTATCCGGGAAGTACTATTAAAAAAACAGCGAAATTGATAAGTCTTAAATCATTACAATTTTTATTTATCTATTCTACCTGTAATAATTATTTCGATAATATTGTGCATTAAATTCTTATGTAGAGGAAGGCCGGATCCCAATCTTAGACCGTGTTGGTTGTCTTTAGTAAGGTTGGTTTTATAATTTTCTTTACTTTTAGTCACGACTGACAACCGGGAATTGCTGTAGAAGACCGGAAATTGAAATAAAAAATGTTGTTCTTCAAAATACTGAATATATACATTACAATAAACATTTCATAGAAATAAAAACTAAAAAAAGTTTTTATTGAAATACATTAACTTTTCGTTTATGTCCTATGCAATGCAGAAAAGACACTTTTAGTTGTCCCCTCCCGCAAATCAATTACTGATATAAGTTAAAAGTATTTAAATTTATTTTAATCGAAAACTGTGATTTTTTATGAATATTATTATTTATTTTAAATACTGAAGTTAGAACATATTTGTAAAAAAGTATTAATAGGTACTAACTAAATACCTTAAATCTTGATTTCAATGACGCGATCGTACGCAGATTTTTACAACACTTTTGTTGAAAATAGACTAAATTGTAAATTAAATATGCTATTAATTTATAATAACTTATAGAACAAAATAAACATTTTAATTTAAAAAGTGAGGAAACTTTATAAAACTTCAAATGTGTTCCTGCGACGTGGGTAACTGCAAGTCCGGAGACAGTATTTTAGATATAAATAGCTACACGAAGGATGAGTAAAAACAAGAATAGGTACAGATAAGGCAAGACATGGTCTGTAATATACTAGCTGTTATTCAGGGACGTATATTATACACCATTTTTAAATTTATCGCAAAAAAACTAAAAAGGGAATCTCTAATAGGAAAATTGTTATAATTCCTTTCGTGCAAATAACATGTTACTGATTTGTCTATTTAAATTTTAATTACAATAAATTAAACAAATTAGATTAGATTAGATTCAACTTGAATACATATTTTTTATATTACTACTTAAATTTTGAAAAATATTGCAGTTTTTATTAGTTTAGTCGGATAGATTTAGATGCATTTTGATTAGTCTTTGTTCTTTTATTTGTATCTACAAAATATTTAAAACAAAACAAAAAGAGGAATCAAATTATTATACGATAGCACTAAAAGTTTTTATATGTTTAAGTATTGTCCCGGAAGATGTCCCGTAAAAAAATAATATTAAGGAAGTCTCCACTTTTTGACTCTGTTATTATCCGATCACTGGTTATAACTTATTAATATATTTTTTTAATTATTAAATATTTTAAAGTTGATTAGGCAGTTTGATTTAAACTAAAATAAATAATAAAACTCTTGATACCTTGGCTAAATAGCACGCTGTGAATAAAAGAACTATTTTTTTTAAATTGATTTAGAAGAACTACACATTCGCGAGACTTTCTACAACGTGCGCGTACATTAAAGCGATACACAGAGACTGGCGTGCGACGCCCGACCACCGGGCCATGTCACGGAGAACTAGCCGGTAATCATTCGTTCGTACTGGACCCCCTCACAGAATATGAACAGAAGTACTAAATATATACATATAGGCATCCAAAGAATGTGATACCTCAAATTTGCAATTTGTATGGTAATAAACAAGTGCAAACATTTATATTTACTTAAAAAAGAAATTTTAAAATATTATAAATGTATCTCTTCCGGTTTCATTCTTCAGTTAAATACTTTACATAATCCCTCTGTATATTATTATTTAAATTTAATTAAGACTGTAACTTTGTGAAAACTCTTGCTCGTTTCCCACAATGTACAATATATGGCTTGGATCACTATCATTTTGCGGATAAATGTAAAGGATTGTTAAAAGTTCGTCACACCAACTTAGAACATTACAAACAGTTTGCCATGGTTCAATTAAATAATAATAAGTACTTAATAAAAACTTGGGGTAACACTAAGGGTATGTTCTAAGAGAGATTTCAATAATTAAAAATTGTTCAATGTAAGTAACAGAGGTGTAAATGTACCATCACCATCATCATACGATAATGATGCTGATGGTGAATTTACATTGGCGCAGTTATTCCTCAACTCAACAATTGACCAGGAGCGTTGCTTATGACAATGGAGTATTTCTTTTATTTTGATCTATAAAAACCGTCGTCACTGAAGATGTATTCATTATAATTGGTAGATAGCTGATGATATAAGGATTAACGTAGACCACATTTACTTTTCAAAAATATTTAGGGTTCCACAAAAAGGCGGTAAACATCATATATTTTTAATTGCCTCTATGGCGCAGCGGTGCTTTATAATACGAACATCGGTGGTCTAATTTCAAAACCACATGTGTAGTGGAGTTTAGACGATGGTTGGACTTTTTCGAATCCACACGGTTACTAACAACCTTCACGTCAATTTACCACCATAATAGCATTACTGTTTTGAAGCAGTCATTCATGTGAAAACCCAAAATATTTTGGGCGAGCACGCTTTACCATCTACGACTTCATTGTCTAAATATCAAACAAATTTCAATTTTAATCTAATCGGCCTATAACACATCGAGACTAATTAAATGAGTGATAATTTATCCCAATTAATATACGTTTTAGTTTTACTGACAATTATTAGTACTTACATAAGTGATAAAAATTATACATTTTTTATTGGCAACAAAAATAATATCTTAAAAAAATATATACACACAGTGCAACGTCTGTCGAGTTCAACTAGTTGATAACTATTATTATAGATCTTAAATTATACCGTCAAAATTATTCTCACCTCGGCTTTATACTTGAAAGGCATCTCATGTTACACTTACCTCGCACGCGATCCCGTAGTAAATGATCCGTAAAAACGAATTAACAGCCTCTCCGTCTATCCGCAAGAGACGGCCGTTATTGTTTGAAAAACCGTTGTCTGCACCACTTAGGCTACACGACGGTTTCGATTCTGCAAGAAAAACTAAAACTTCTTACGACTGAGAGATACTCCACATTTTTACGCATCAGTATATTATCTAAATTAACAGGTTTATACAATAAAAAAAATACTACGTGCCCCAAAAATTATTATGCATTTATAAGGCAGGTAGTAATTTTTTATTAAATAAACCTAATTATTATTACATATAACACAGCCAGTATAATTGGAATTTGGTACTGCTTAGCTGCACTAAAACGGTTTTTGTTACAATATCTTTAATAGTAATAGCAGTGAGTACTATGTTCACAGAAAAATCATATTTTTATTATTTTTTCATTACGACAAATCGCCCCAAACTATGAATTATTAAGAATTTAAATAATAAGTACATTTCATTTCGTTAGGAATCGGAAAATTAACATTCATATTATCGATCTTATGGTCAAAGTTTAGCTAAATCTTTTACGAGACTTACATGTAAAACTTTTCTTTGTTGTCACTTCGTCAGTTCTATTACTTTAATAGTGTGTAATATGACTAAAAAGGATAAACTTTTCGAAATTTATTTCTTGCACCTTTAAAGTTTCAATAGATTTTCAGTAATAGTTATTTGGTAATTTCTAACCACAGCTGGACATTTCGACTGGCCTGCAAAATCGCTTTGCATCAAAACTGTTCTACATCCTACAACTTCACCGACACCTTCACCAAGTGGTCAATTCTCTCATTTTGGAATCTTACATGTTTATTGACCAACGCGCTTTTATACTCTTGAGTTTAAAATTCACTACCGGTAAAGTAGTTCATATGCGGTTGTTCACAAATATGACATTTAAAATTTTGTTAGTGTTGTTTCCTAATGACAACATACGACACCACCGACCAAAATAGACAACAATGTTATGTTCGCCTTTTTGTATGCTAAAAGGTTCGGTCGGTGGAAAATCGAGCTGGAGTTCACGGGTCACCGGATTCGTCAACCAGTTTTGATGAAGCTGTAATAGTCAAAAAGGCTAACATCACAAACTTCACTGAACCCAGCGCAATCGGGCTGGCATACAGCAATTCAGTTATTTCAATAAACTTGTGGGTTTTATTGTGCTCTCATCAAGAAGTTTTTGTATATGGTCCTAATTCGAGCCGATTGGCTAGAATGGATGTTTTTGGTGATCATTGGTTAGTAGTATCGAGACTTCCACGTGCTTCATTAATTACGGATAAGTGAGCATCATTGTCAAGTCATCCCTGTGGTGACATGCAAGGTGTCAAATCAGCGGAACCGGAACATGCAACCGGACAAACGATTGAAGAGCGGGATATGAGTAGCATTTGTGGCATATCGATGATATAGGGTAACTAGTAAGAATGGAATTTGCTGAACGGAGATATAAAGCTTTAAAAAATAAGCTGAAAAATTAGAGAAAGATTATACTCAATACTTAACGCTAAATCACCTAGTGAAGGTACCTTTAAACAAATCTAATAATGGTGTATTTGTGTCACGGCGTCATTTTTCGTGAAGACAAGAAAAGCACAAGTTACGTGTAGTCTTCGATGCATTCTGAGCAAATGGGTTATTTATTAACAATAATCTCATGATCGGACCCACGCTCCAAGCATTACGGTAATATAAAATCATAACATCAGACAGGCAACTGAAGAAACCCAATTTATCAATGCTTCCTAGTGACTTCATCACCAGGAGCAAGCAAAAGGAGCAGCAACAGACTATAATGAACCCAGTTGATTTTTGAAATAGTATAAAATAATAACCAAGTTTATACATTTAATATTTTATGCAATATAATATTACACAATTACATAATACATAATTATATCAGAATGTTTTTCATAAACGTTATTTTTTCTTAATTATCTACATAGATTTACATGGTACACCATATGATTATCTTATTTGTTAAGCACGAATTTATTATCTGTGCCTTAACACTAGATTTACCAAAAAAGTTCAGTCTGACTGCTTTTCTATTTTATTTGAAGAGTATTACACTTATACGATTTTGCAGAATATCTCAATTATTTTGATATAAATGAAAAACCTTTTTAAAGGGTTGTCATAAATAAGTTTTCATTACCTCTCTTTGTCTGCTAATGCTAGTGATAGCTGTAACTCTTTTTTAAAAGGCATATAAATTTAGAGTGTAATTTTGGTCAATCTAGTGTTAATGCAAGTTTCAAATTTTAAAGAAAAAATAAAATTGTCATACAATCGTAAATTTGTGTATACAGTTTTGGTTAAAAATATCATGACAATAACTCCAGTAAATAAATCCAAAAATGGAATAAAAAATTGAGAAATTAGACATTCAAATCATAGTTAAATAAATTAATTTAAGATACATAGACACTACTTGAAAGTAAACAAAACGCTTATCACTTATACACTTTACAAATGCATTAAGTAAAAACATAAAAATCCACTTTACAGTATTAGGTTCAATAGTCCTGAAGTCATACCATGGAGATAAATCTCATTGTCTTTATTTACATGTATGTCACATACATTAGCACAAAATTCTTTGGATTATTTGCACCATAAGAGATAAACTTAAAAACATAATTTACTTGAATAATATGTCTATATAACCAAATAAATGGAAAATATACCTTAGTCTTCAGTTGTGTATTAAAATTACATTACGAAACTAAATAGGTCCTTTTGGGGATGTTATTTTACCCCAACCAATGTAAACAAAAACTGTTGAATATGAGTACATAATTCCAAACTGGGGCCCAGGATCCCGCCTGCGTCTTTTTTGATGTAAAGGGGGTGGTTCAGGCACTGTTTTTGCTGGATGATACACGCCTAGTTCACCATTACCATAGCAACCAACTATTTTCGTGTCTGGAAAGGCCTCTCGAAAACAATCCAGTTCTAATACATGCTTCTGCTCACGGCCTACACATGACAGTTTAATAACAATACTATGCTCATATCGAGGCACACTTTTGGAAAACTGAAACAAAAAAATCTAATTCCAGTGTGTTCTCGTTTATGTACTGGGTCACATTGGTGCAAAAAAAAACCCCAAGATATAATCATGACTATTACTTTTAAAATGCTGTATTTCATTATATTTAGGTTATCAAATTTTAATCTTATGTCAAGGGTCAATAGAATATAAAAACAAAAAATATACAAAAATTCCATACCTCTGTTACTGATTCTTGTACCTTTTGTTTACACCAACTTGATGAGTCAATAACATAAGAGTACATTTCAAAGTTACATTCATTATTACTAGTGTTCTTTGGGACAGTAAATAAACCGATGGAGACCAAGTTTTCACTAACATAATCAGCAGCTTTATTTAATTTGTCTATTAATAGATTTATGTCACTATCACTTGACATAGTATCTTCAATAATGCAACCTCCAAGGGCATAAGGAATATTTGGTTGTCTATAAACATAAAACTTAATTGCTTATATATTACATCTCCAGTTAATTATGCTTTTAATATAGAACATAATTAATTGGAGATTTTCCATATAAACTAATGAATCTTAATAAATGTAATGATGATACATAAATAAATAAAAATTAATTAATAAATAATTATTATTCTGGAATTGATACTCACACATCTTTAAAATAATTTAAGAAAACAATATCTTCCACAGAATTTAAAAGATATTTCTCAGTTACATACACAAGGACTCCCTTTATAATATGATCTTTTGACACTTTATCGACAACATCATAAAAATCTTGTTTTAAACCATTTTCTGATTGTGACAAAATATTTAAAACTTTAAATCCAACATTAGGTATTTTTGGTATATATAATCCAGAAAGAAATAAACTCATCCAAGAGTGGTTATAGCGGCCTAATGTGTGTGCATATGTGTATGAATCTCGAAGAGGTTTGTATATTACATGGTTAACTCTCACTGTCAGCATACAATTTTTGGGAGAATTATATTGTTGATTTATTAGATCTAACACTGAAAAAGAGTGTATATGATCAATTTTAGAAAAATTAAAAAATTAAACTTCAAATGTAATGAAAATCTTATTCATATTCCATCAAACTAATGTGTGCAATTTAATTTTTTTAGTTCAGAAATCACTACACCTACAAAATATAAGTGGTATTTTTAAATTACTGGTACAAGTTTCATTGCAGACTAGTAAATTTATGAATATTTTATTGAAATATATTAATGGATATACTTACAAGAATGGTCTTTATCACAGGATTTTACACATGGTCTCGGATTAATAACAAAACATTTACTTGCAGCACTAAAGCCAGCTGCATTTGCAAATGTGAAAATAACTAAAGGTTCTGTTGTGAAAATGCCTGACTGTTTGAACCATCCTTTACCACCATTTTTAATAGAACAGTGTAGATCCATCACAAAGTCTTCAGGTGTTAGCTGCTCTCTTTGCAGTGTTTGCACTGCAGAATACCAAGTGCTACATACAAGCTTGCAATTGAGTTTATCTTGCCATGGTAAATTACTTATTATTTTCTTTGCTATTATGTAATTAGAACCGATATCTTCTACTATATTTTTACTGATTTCCAAAGGTTTTACATTCCTTAACAAATCTTTTTGATCAACGGTGAGTAAAGGATTTTCTTTAAACTTTAATTTAACACATATTCCAGATTCTTGTATAGGGTAATATTCATCCCAATCAGCCTTAGCTTTTTCTTCATCTTCGAAATACATAACATTAAAAGGATTTGTAAATATTGAATCCATCATTGTATTATATTTCAGTTACAATTAAGTCTTCACTTCCACGCTGGATTGGATCACCTTTCAGTAGAGCCAATATAAAACAATAAAGATAAATAAAGAAAAACAACAAGTAGTATCCAATATAAATCATAACATCCCTTAAATGTTTCTTGAGCTGACCACGGTTATGAATTTCAGCAGGATCGTAAGCTCCAAGGTTTCCTTGTGGAATAGTAAAATATTCAAAAGATAACCAAATAAACATTGGGAGGTTTAGCAAGAAAAGTATTACTTGTCCATGTAATAAAAGCAAAAATGTAAGAAACGAATGAGCTATATATTTCGGTAACAACCAATAATTAAGTTTTTCGCAACATTCCTGAGCATTCAGATAATCACATTCTAAGTCTGATAATGTAATAATAAAATAAACTAACAAAAATAATATAGCGCCACTATCGATTAATGATAGAGAAAACAGCAAAGTTTCAGCCAATATCATTACTAAATATATGATGCTATTATTTTCAATATATAGGTGTATATATGTAAATGAATGAAAGAAATATTATTCCTACAATGGGTTTTTATTAATAATACGAGAATTTTGTTATTAATTAAATATTTTTAGAATTTGGCCCTACAAACCTTTCGTCAACAACGAATTCCGATTTTACTGAGACAATGATTACCGATATTGGCAATAATACACCCAGTACAGAATATTTCATTATATTAGGCTGAAAGGAACAGATACTACTTTAATAACAGCCGAAAAGCCGAGAAGGATAGTTATTAAGAATTATAATAAATAACATTACTTCATACAGGACAAAATTAATTATTATTTAACAAATATTTAAAAGTTTTTAATTATTGCTAATGATAAATCAGCAAAAGAAGGCAGGAAAAGATAATAGTAAGAGATTAATTTAAATAAAGTCAATTCAAAAAAAAAATTAACTACTGAATAAAAACGTTTTGTCTTCGCTTTATAAAAAATCAACAATACTAATGTTCTGCCAGCACCTGTACGAATAAATAAATTAGATATATATGTAATATAATCATTAAAATGTTTTAATTCTAATAACTAATATCTTTCTTATTAAAAGTAGCTTTAGCTGAAAATAAATAATTACTCCAAGCCAAAAAAAACTCTCAAATGGAATAAAAGTTTCATGTCTTTGATAAAAAGATTTTGGATACAGCCTTCCATTTAAAATCCGTAGAATTAACTTTTTTAGGAGCTTATTGTTAATGTCTTTTAAAATAGTATATATTTTTACATAAAGTGTGAAGTATTAAAAATTAGCTGATTAGTTGTGCAAACACCCTTTCGTTTCTTTATTTAATTTTATTATATTCTTTTAGTTTAGATTTAAGTTACAAAGATTACTTGTACACTTGAAAAGACTATTCAATAATTTAATAACTATTATAAATTCAAGGTTTTCATTAAAAAATGATATTTTCTTTTTAAAATAATTTTCAAGTTTGTTAATTGAAATGTGGGTTTCTAGTTAACATATCCCAAACATTTTTCGAGAATTTATACTGTATGTAGGTAATATATTTTATAGGCATCATATTGTTAACAAAAATTTGTTGACGTATATATATCGTTTAGGAACTGTGAAACGTTCTTTTAAAAAAAATATATAAATTTTCACGAATTATACATTTATTAATGAATTTCATTATAGTAATAAAAAATAGTAAAATATATCATTATGAATTGTTTTAAAATAAGTAGTTTTTTTTCTTCTATATATCACTATGGTTTCTGAACAAATTTTAAGAAATGGCGAAATTGAGGCTCTACGAATATTGTATTTTTCGTTCAATATTTCCAATTTTCTAACTAAAATAATGCGATGTTGTCAGTCTACTTACAATATTTACTATTATTTATTTTAAGCGACTCATGTATATTGTAGTGACTCTTATGAATCTTCTTGAGTTGACTACATTTTATTACAGAGCTGAGTATCTAGTCAGTTTTTAATTTATAAATTGATTCCACGTAAGTTTTTATGTATCGTTATTTAATAATATGTCTAAATTTTCATAACAAAACTGTTAAAGAGTTCCTTGTAATTATTTACTTTACGTCAAGATCTGAACAAATTTGCCATAGATGCTCCACCTTCTTTTAAATATCTAAATATATCTGACGAAGTGTATTTAAAAAAAAGCTTGAAAGTTGTTATTGTTTGAAAATGTATTATTGGTAATGTATATTATATTTAACTAAATGTAATTCGCTAGAACAGTATCGCTATCAAATTGTGTTTGGCATTAATTTCTAGTAACAATGAATAACTGTGGCTCAGGAGTAGGAAGTGCAATGGCAACTGGCGGCGGTGCCTATGATACTAAAATAGCGGGCTTGTATGACTTACTTGATACTCTGGGTTCAGGACATTTTGCTGTTGTTAAATTAGCAAGACATGTTTTCACTGGAGAAAAGGTTGCTGTGAAAGTGATAGACAAAAGCAAACTAGATGAAGTGTCAAAATCCCATTTATTTCAAGAGGTAAATATGTTATTTATTTTTAGTGCCCTATATCAATTTATAAATTGTTTCCAAATATGTTTTTGTGTTATTATTTTAATAACACATTTATATCCATAATAGAACATTTCGAAGTATTCCCTATAATAGATAATGCCAAAGACATCTAGGCCACCTTAAACTTATTTTATACATATTAATTCAAAAATGAAATAAATCTTTAGACTTGATTTTTTCACTTGTAAATCTGTATGTTTTAATATACTTAATAATTTTATGCATCATACATTTTTTTGGAACAAAATATTAAATGTATATATAAACAAAATATCATAATAGTTCTAGCTTGATAGGCATATTCATTGGGCTAGTACTAACTACATTCTTATTATTTGTATTATAGGGATAGGTCATAGTAGTATGTCACTACAAGAAATAAATATGTGTTTTTATTAATGCCATTAATAATTTATATATATTTATAATATGAAGCGCATAAGTTAAAAAAGTATAATTGATCCATAGCAAAAATCCACATCTTCTACATATGATTTGCAATATTAATTAATATTTACATAAATAATTTGTGTCAAATGTCAACATGAAATAGTAATAAATTTTAAGTTAATTGTTATATCTTACTGAGTGTTTATAATTTTTTTACTTTATCGATTTAATACTTTTTCAAAAATTTATCAGTAGAGTATAATCAACAATAAAAAAGTATAGTCTCAAAGTATTAGCAGTCCTTTCATAGATGTATAAAAGAACCTATAAAAATAAAACTTATGAACTTTTATAAAGAACTATAAGGGGATCTTTGTCCACAGGTTAGATGCATGAAATTAGTTCAACATCCTAATGTGGTGAGGTTGTATGAAGTAATAGATACACAGACTAAATTGTACCTAATATTAGAGTTAGGTGATGGAGGAGATTTATATGATTATATAATGAAACATGACTCTGGTCTATCAGAATCTCTTGCACGTGATTATTTTCGTCAAATTGTACGCGCAATCTCATATTGCCATAGGTAGAAAAAACTTTTTATTTTTTATTTTAGCTTTGTAAATACTTCAGTAAAATATTGTTATTTTCTACATTTCAGGTTACATGTAGTACATCGTGATTTGAAACCAGAAAATGTAGTCTTTTTTGAAAAGTTAGGCATAGTAAAATTGACTGATTTTGGTTTTAGTAATAAATATAGTCCTGGACAAAAGTTAGAAACTTCATGTGGATCTCTAGCTTATTCCGCCCCAGAGATTTTGTTAGGTGATTCTTATGATGCTCCTGCTGTGGATGTGTGGTCGCTTGGCGTAATTTTATATATGTTAGTATGTGGCCAAGCACCATTTCAGGAAGCAAATGACAGTGAAACACTCACAATGATAATGGATTGTAAATATACCATACCTTCCCATATATCAAGTTCTTGTAAAAGGCAAGTATAATAAGACTAATAATGGTAACAATATTTTTAACTTAGTTGTAATACTAATAATTTTTAATTTGCTTTCCAAGGTTAATAGGAAGAATGCTGGTTAGAGAACCAGAAAAACGTGCTACATTGTCTGAGATAGCCACAGACCCGTGGGTTACTGCTGGTGATGGCATTGCTGTAGAAGATTTTGATGCTCCACTTGTAACAAAAGAGCAATTGTCAGAGGGAGATCGTACAGCTATTTTACAAAGAATGGTTAATGGTTCCATTGCTACAAAAGAACACATTTTAGAATCTTTAGAGAAAAATGATTATAATCACATTACTGCTACCTATTATCTATTGGCAGAAAGGAAACTGCGATCAAAACGGTGTGTATTAACTGACAAAGACATTTTAAAATTAATAATGCTAATGTTCTGTTGATTATAGAAAAATGTTATAAAAATGTATTAAATGGAAGAGTTATTGCAGGCAAGCAGCCCGTGCGGCTCGAAGACCAGAAGCATTAGGGGTAACCATGGGTGCCACGCGTGGCCGTGCCCTGTTAGCACCACCTCCATTACCAGCGGTGCCGCGCACACCTCAAGATGTTCCTCCAGTTAGAATTATTGTTACTACATATTAACATTTTTGGATGTTTGTATGACTGAGATATAAAAATTGTATGAATTGAAGATTATAATGTTATAAATGACATTGGCATATTAGTTCAAAAATATTAAAGTAATCTAACGAACTGCAATTGTAATATGTTAAGAAATAATTTTACAGCGTTCCCGTAAGTGCAGCATCGTGCGCGAGGAAGAGGATGATGAGGAAAACGGTGTAGCGAGTGGCGGCACGGTTCGGGCCGTAGACGCACGGCGCGGTTCGCGGTCCGAGGGCCGCCTGCACCTCGCAAGACCGGCGCAGCTCGCCGATAATCTCACCAAGGTACGTGCCCTAAGGTGTATTATCAATTATTCCTATCAATTACCAATCCGTGTTAGTACGCAGATTGGTAATTGGTGAAATACAAGAGTTGTATACTATTATCAAAAAGAATATATAAATAAATACACAAATTTATGAAAATTTAACATACTTACTATAAACTCTTAAAGTATTTTAAATTTTTAGTTTTGATAGACCCTAGAAACTTAAAAAGTAAATGATAATCATGAATAATTAACATTTTTGCATGTAACTGTTTAAATCAAAATGTTTCGAACTGGTATGTTTGAAAAAACTTTTCAAACATAATTAGAGTAAAATATATATGTGGTTTTTAATTTGAATTATTTTTTTCTATGGTATTCATATAAAATCAGCTACTTTGAAGAAGTTAATAGTGTTAAAAAATATAAATTCAATACTGTTGTTACACTGTAGATAGAATGGTCAATTGCATTTGTAACTGCAATTGTATACTGTTTTATAGTCATCCTCAAGCAACAAATTTGAAAATCATTTGCAAATAATCACTGAAACATATCACATATGGTCTTTTATATAAATTCTAATGATGAAAACATTATAAGAAAATTCTTAATTTCAAAACCGCTTAAGCATAATTGTAAAGAAGATAAATCAGTCTCAAGTTTAAATTTAAAAACCTTATCTCATAGTACCTAGCACAAGGTACTTTACTTATGCCTTTAGCTGGAGCCCTAATCCCTGATTCAATGTAGTTATAACACTGATTAAAAAGACTAACAGTAACTAACTCAGTTTGAATCTAGTTAATTGTGACTTGATAATGAATAAGCAAGTGATATAGAACTTAATTGTAACTATTTTAATGGGCTTTATCGCCATACAAATTAATATATTTCATATAAAATACTATGCGTTTACACACTTTTAGTCTAATAACGTAACTAATTTTATATACCATATATTATTGATTAAAATTGGATAATATACCAATTATTTCATAAACATTTCTCATAACTATCTTATTTATCTTGTATAATGATAAATGATCTAAACATATTGTTTCAATAAATTATAAATAGTATCAAACTCTTTCATAAAATAATGTTATGTCTATTTTTATCTTTTTCACTTCCAGTACCAACGAACACAACGACTTGGTCTTACTACATGCTTACTGCTTCTACTTAAGCTATATGCATATCAATGAAGTATCAACTTATGTAATAGTATAAAATACAGTACAATAAATTGTTTTAGAATTTATTGTATAATTATAATCAAATAATTGAATCTTAAGAGTGCATGTATTTATACATTATATATTTTGTATTAATATTAACTTTTAATATTATAAAGTTCTCTCATCTAATTATTTATTATGTTTTTACGTTGTAATATATGTTGCTACTATTGTAGTAAACGTTATTTTTACTTTAATTTTTATTATACCGCGTCAGCAGCTTTCTCAGGAACTTTCACGTTTCCATTAATACTATTCTTTAAAAATACATCATATATTTACCATTGCGCACATTTAACTCGCTAATTTGTCGTTAGTTGATAATAATATAACTTACTATCTTAACATTTAATATTTTACACAGTAATATGAAAGTGATTCATAAATATTTGTATAAATAATATTATAGTTATAAATACAAAACTGTTTTAGACCAACAAGTATTTAAGTTCAATATTTTCGATATAATTTTGTATTTTCAACTTAGTCTCGCCAATGTAAATTTCTTAAATCTATTCTGTTACACTATTAATGAATGAATATAAAAATACTAACAGAAATGGTGACAAAGTATACAATATTGTTTTATTTATTCTTGTTATTATAAAATATATTACATAGTATTATGATCCTCAAATTGAATATGATGCTTGAATTTTAATATTTATATTAGTGTTTTATATGGTGTATAAGTATCAACCAAACTAAAAAAAATTGAACGAAACATCTGTGAATGTTAAATAAAAACAATTATGTAGATATTAAGAGAGTTTGTTTATGAAAGGAATTGAAATTTTAAAAACATGATAAAATATTTTTGTGACTTTAGTTGTTTTTGTACATATTAAAGTCATTCTAAACAATATGCAATTGTGTTTATCTTCTGTTTTCTATTCATTACGTGTTGTGGTTTGAAAAATATAAAAGAAATTGTGGGAGACGCTAAAATGAAACGACAATAGAAAACAATACGAAACAAGTTTTTTATTGTTTGTTTACGGAAAAAAGAGTGTGTGTCTTCTTTGGCATTATTAAAAGAATTTGTACTATAATGTAATTAATAACAACAATGTCATTAATTTTAAACAGTATTGTAAAAATATACTGGTAGAAAATATTTTGAATTATTTATTATATTCTAATCCAAGAATACTTCAGACTATTTTGAAGTACCATTTCATAATTTACTTTGCATGGGCGCGCTGGATTTTGTTACAAATTTAAGAAGTCATTGTTATCTCCCAAACACAAGTAAAGGAGATAACTTAAAAATATATAACTTAAGATGACGAAAACAAACAATTAATGTCTAATTATTTTTTTTATTCTTAAAGATTTTGGTGCTTTTATTTTTTATTGATAATATTATATATCGTAATATTATATCGGAATGTTATAAAAATAATATAAATTCATTACTATAGTGATCTTTCACAACATTTTACATGTAATATTAGATAGTATTTTAATACCTTGGGTAAAAAATTGATAATAAAAATGATTTTAACCTTTCAATATTTTATTATTAATTTCAAACTATGAAGTATACAGCTCTGATTATTTCATTTAATTTTTTTTGAAAAATAAAATCAATTTAAATTTAAAAATAATTCTGGCATGCTTTACTTAAGTTCAATTTAATTAAATTCTATCATGTCCGTACGCAACATTTTTAAAATTACCTTAAACATTTATCTTTAATAAACAATGCTTAGATAAATATTTAACGATGTCTTATTCAGAAGACTTAAAGCATTACATACAAATAATTACTGTAGTAATATAGATTTATTTCAGTGTCGTGTTTGTATAATTAAAAAAAAATTGTGCCATAATTTTTATTATATAAGCTTAGATATTATTTATTAATCTATTTTTGCTTTATATCAATTATAAAAGAAATAATGCACAGGTCAATTTGGACGACGGTGCCACGATCTGCGTATCAGACTCTCGCCGCGCGAGCACCACTTCCGACGCTCCGACGCCACCGCGGGTGCCGCCCCCGGCGCCGCCACCCGCTCGCCGCCAGCGGCTTGACTGTCGTCGCCGCCGTCCGCGAGCTGGGTCCTGCTCCTCTTCAGACCTGTCCGATGATGACTCCGAAAAGAAGAAACGCGCCGCCGAACAGACCGAAGCGCCCTTCGAACGCACCCGCCGCGACTCGCACGATGACTCCAGCGATAGCCAGGAGCGCGGTGGAGCAGCGGGCACGCGCAGCGCTCGCTGGCAGCATACGCGCCAGGCTACCGGTGCGGGGTGTACGGGGAGCGCGGGTGGCGGGTCCTCCGGCACGGGTGGCGCTGGCTCGGCAGGCGATGCACGCGGGGGCTCCACTGGTGGCCGGCGTCGACGCGCCGCGCGCAAAGAGAGTAGACTACGTGAGTCCCGTTCGTTGAATCGTATAGCAGAAGTAGAGGAAGCCGCCGCTGCTCGATGGGCCGGAGGCGGTTTAGTCGCGTTATGCGGTCGCCCGCTTCTGCGGCTACTGGCAGCGGCCAGACCCGCGCCTTCTGCCCGTCGTTTACACGGCCTGTGTTAACTTAAACATCGATTTTGCCATGAAACCTCGACAAGGTTTACCTATCGTTGATATACAAAGCACCTATATGCAGATAAGTATTTTAGCAGAAAAAGTGTTACGTACAAGGTTACTGTGCGCTTATACTGATGCATTCGTAACGTGTTCATGGTAGCGTTTGTGTTTATTTGAAATAAATTGTCTTAATATTTTTTTAAGGAAATAAAACAAAAACTAGTGTGCAATAAACAATTTAAATGTAACTTTGTTCCATTTTGGTTTCTTGTATATCAATGTTTTCTTAACTGAACGCCGATACGGACACAGAAGTTGAATGCTCCTGTCACCCATATTTTTCCTCTCGGCACAATAGTTTGTAGGCTCAGTTCAGGTGCTACAGGTATCGGCAACTTGTGTAGTAAAGCACATTTTTATCAAAAAACGTTTTTAAACTGTTAAATTTGTGAAACGTAGAAAAAAACGCTCCCATTTTTCGCCAAATTAATATACTTATATAGCGTTTTATAAATATTTTACTTACCGTGATATTTAAGTGTACTATCACTGATATGTTAACTTTTTGTCCATGTTCTGTGTGCGACATAGTGCTTTACATATTCACGTTTAACTATGAAACACACTAGGGGCCACCATCACACAGTTTTAAATTAAACATTTTCACACGATGTACATAAGCGTTCTAGGTCAACAGGGTGTCTATGGCAATTCGGTTACTACGCCTTTATAACGTTTGATTTATATTTATGGTAAGTTATAAGGCGCCAAATCGTAACATTTTCGAGGAATATTATTCTTTATATCTTTCAACTCACTTACGTTCTTTGTTTTAAATAGAACACGATGTATCAAGATCACATAATTCATCAGTATTATATCTCTTAAATTAATATACATAAGTAATACATACTTCAGGATTCCAACTATTTGATGTTAGTGTTGCTAATGTGAGTATATTCGCGTTGCATTATTCGTATCATTCTGTTATGTAGATGGTGTCGTTAGGACACTGCTATGTGCGTAGCAATTTTCAGTTAAATGTTGTTGTTGATACATTATTGGGAGTGTAGAAAGTACTTAGTACTGCTTATCAATAAAAATAGTTAAATCGCCATTTTTCAGTTGGCATTAGATTTAAATTAAATAGAATTGTATTAAATCAACCGTCATAAAATTATTTTATTCTTTTATTAAATATTTATATTTCCTTTCTCTTATTTAAAATTTATTTTAACTCTTTAATTATAGAAGCTTTCTTTATGCAATGTAATGCAATTTCACATACTCTGCAAAGTTTATACTTTTATTTTTGGGTGTTTTAATCATTTTTATTCATTGTATTTCTTATATCCCTTTTTATTTTTTTTATCGTTGATTTGCTATTTTTGCTTTTCTAGAAATCACAGTACACATTCAATTGTACATAAAGTTTAAAATAGTCATGGTCACTCATCGCACATTTAGTTATCAAATTTTAACCTCTTCGTAGATTGAAAGATGGTGGAATATATTATATAATTAACTTTTAATAGCCTTGAAGGAGGAACGATGAATGTAGAATACCGAGTTTCTCCATGTCTGTTTTCACTTTTGAGTCTCGATGCCGATTGATTCTAGGGAAAAGTTTTTGTTGTGAATTTGTATGCAATATTAAACTGGATTGTTAAGGGAGTTAATGTTGTGTATTTAAAAATTTATGTACATACGTATTTAAATTGTTGTAAATAAATAGTTTATCTTAAATTTTATATAGTTAATATAAGTTGTCATTTATGTTTTTAGTAACGCATTTTATTTTTTGTGTATTGCAGTTGACTAGACAAGATTATCATTAATAGTTTTCCTTTTGTATTAACGTGAAATAACAAAACCAAAGATTAGAAATTTGATTAATATGCATTTTACTTTGAATCGCTTATCTGCATGCCAGTAGACTATGACGTAATAGTTCGAACAATATTTTTAGTTTTAATTAATATGATGTAGGATCAATGTCACATTTAAATATATATAACATGTTGCGTGCAGTTGCATATCATTCTCAAATATATATAGAAGTGATTTTGAGTCTTACCTGTTGCAATTGCATTTAACAAAACAAAATAGTTACGTATTACGTTAACATTTATTTCCATAAAAGTATAAAGGTTAGTCTCAAATCTTTTCTGTTTCGTTAAAATCATAATAACTCGATGCATAAGATGTTTTTAATCTTTTTTTTTTTAGTTTTAGTTAGGAATTCATTAAAAAAATTAATGAGTTAAATTAACATTCAACCTCATCGCCGTAAATAAATAATTAAATCTACTTTTACTGCCTTCATTAATATATTTCTTCATCAGTGTATTCTTATATTCATTGTAGTTAGTTAAATGTATTGATTTTTAAAATATGTGAATGCCTTCTTAATCCTATTTAATTACATTTTATTTTACGTTTATTAAATGTGCAGTTTTATTTTTTAGTTAACGTTACTATTTGTCCGTAATTTATAATGCATGTTCTGTATTTTGTAAAACTTAAAAAAGTCATAAGGGATATTTTATGTGTATGGCACGTAACGAAAGTGGCGTTATTTCATGTTAATTACCGCCATAATAATAAATATATGATTATGGGAGTTTATCATAATATGCGCCATCTGGTAACAGTTACAATAACATGAACGGCACGAATGTATTCTTCGTATAGATAATTATGTACACATACTAATTTTAATGGCAATAGATAGAATGGTGTTGAAGTGTAAATGATGCGTCATTATTTCATTGCACAAAGCATATAATACATATACGTGCCAAATTTCGGATTTTATATAAGCGTTCTCATAGAATTTAGTCTATCCATTACATACATAGGACTAGCCACCACCTGGCCGCTTCTCTCGCCGTAATAATTAATAAACATTAATTCCCTTCCAGTATGTTTACTAATTTTGGATTCCATCAACTCAGAGAATAGTTTCATTGAAATTTGAACCCACTGTTTTCTTTCCTTATGGGTGGAATTTCAAATAAGCTTTTCTTTAACACAATACAAAGAACACCCAAATTTTGTCTCTAGAACTAGCACTTTAGGTTTTGGTTGATATATGGGTCAGTGAATCAATCAAGTTTTCGAATTTTACGAATATAGATAAATGCCCTGAATAAAGATGAATCTTTTATATATCGCCATAATAAACTAAAAAATAAGGTAATATATACTTTCAATATACTAAATAACTATTAATATCCTTTTGTCACAGATATGCTATTCTTTTGAGATAATATTAGGTCTGTTAATAAATATGAAAGAGAAAAAGTGATAGATTACCGAATTAACGATCTAATAATTAATAAGAACGAAGTATAATTCACGCTTAATGTTGAGTGCATCAGTCGCCTTATTTATCATTGAAATTGACCAGTATGCACTATGAATAACTTATGTGCCAACTTTGTGTATTTTCAAACTTTCTCTAATTCTGGTATTATCATACAAAGAATAATTCATGTTATGCTTTAGATTCGTGTTAGTCTAGAGTATTGGAAAATGATGCTTCGTATATTGTGTTATTAGCAAATTCTCTGTAATTTAACACTGCCTCCGCATATAAAATTTAATTTCCTGTTCATTTCAGAATTACTAGGTCGATCCCGTCGGATTTTCTAAAATATTTGGATATAGTTGATTAAGATTAACTTATCCCATCAGTACTCACCCTCCCGAATTTTTTTTAAGATATTTATCATTTGCCTAGTTTTACCTTGACACCAACATCGTGTCGCCAAACGGCACTGTTAATTAAAAATTATTAACACTCAAAGCAAACTTCTAATCTTTGATATTTATAGCATAATATCATTGTCTATAAAGCTTCATTTTGATTTAGGACTAATTTTTACATAAACTTTTATTTATTATTATTAAAAAAAATTACTGAACCTCTATAGTTTACGCGAAATTAATAAATAACAGAATTATATGTTTTACCCACAAACATTACTTGATTCGTTATCGTTGTCTTTGTTGAACCATATTCTATTGATGGTTTGTGGAAAATTAAATCGAAACACTGTCATAATAAAACAACCATAAAATTACAAATTACTACAATATTTCTCTATTTACTTTTAATTACTTTAATTTTTTAACTACTATGTGCGATTTAATGAAATTAATAATTGTGTAAAAGTGATTGTTATTTTTTGACAAAAAAGGTATGAATTTAACATGTACCATGAAAAAAGAATGTTTAAAACCAAACATTCAATAACTTTTATAACAATTAAGTAGCAAAGAATTTGATGATATGGCGCAAATTTTTAATTCGTGCCTCTATGTAATGATATAATTTCCAAGAACGTTTTTAGGGGTATTTATATAAAAAAAATCTATTTCGAGTTTCCTTTGTACACAAGTGAACAAATGCTACGAACTTAGTTCCTAATATAACAATTACATAATATAATCTATAACGCATAACTCAATGAACTAAATGTTACTTGTTTCAAATGTTTTTTTTAAATTGATGCATATAGGTATTCGTAATCGTAAAAGATATTCAATGTAGTGATTACTAATCAGTAAAGCTATGTGGACCACGCCAGGTATAATGTGTTAATGAAACTCGAATACATATTCAGAGGGCGCAAATTATAGTACGTAATGTTAATTTTCTATTACATTTTTCATTCTTTGAAAGTTTTCATGTCTTAATACAGTCTATATGTAAATAAATTGGAGCAACCAGAAACCTATAATTTATTCCGTCTACATCACTATTGCCTTACATTTTTGTATTATCTACCTACTGTATATTAATATTATGTAAAAGTTGTAATTTGTATTTTTATTAGTTTTGTACCTGACGCACAAGCACGATAATATAATAATCAACGTCGAATGAGGGGTTTGCTTTTAAAGTAAATCAATTAGTACGTATTGTTTGTATTACTTTAAACTTATTCATGTTATTATAAATATGGTATCTAAGTAATAATGTACTGGCTGTAATTTAGAATACCATTGCTAATTGTTCAAGGCGTATAGATAGTGCATCTCTATGTATGGAATCCTTTGTTTAGAAAATGGATTCATATTGTATTGCCAATAAAATGTTTATAAAAAGGATTTGTTTAATATACTCTCCTGTAGTAATATTTATACCACTTGTGTTATATTAAAATGTTTTGATGTAATAAAGTATTAGTACTCCATGTTTTATAATTTTTAATATTCCCAAAAGCAAATTTTCCTGCATGTTTTGACATTGGTACGTACACATATTAATGATTACAAATAAGACGGTATAATCAGATTTATTTACCTTTGTTAGTTATACATTGGTAAAAATAATAATGCTATGTAACAACTTGACTTAGCATTTGGTTTGTAACAATAAATTCACACAGAGGTTATAACTAGGTAATAAACGAGCGCTACTGCGAGTGCTCGTCTAAAGCAACGCACGCGAGCCGGGAGCGCCGCCGATAAACGGTGAGTAAAGTTCCAATTCACACTGTAATGGTGATGCAAAGCTTCTTCAGAATTAGTATTACTTTATCTTATGTGCCTAAGAAATAAAAATTTCCTAAAATATGCAACTCTTGATCATGTTAACTAAACGACAAGGTTTTTTTCTTTCTACCTCATAATTCAATATAAGATTATTAATTTCAAACACATAACCCTTAAATTTTTAAAAATGGTATTAGGGACTTTTAGAATATACATACTCATAATTATATACAATTCGACAGTATTTTTTAATCAAATGCATAATTGCATATAGAAAAATTGTATATAACTTCCATTGTTCATAATTATGGGCTATGATAAGTTCGTCTGGAATAAGAACGTGGGTAAATCTAGTCTTAATTATAAGAAAGCAAGTTTGACTTTTTATAAAGGCCACAATAATTTATGTAGATCGATAAATAAAGGGCCATTCACCCTCTAAGTGGGCAGGTAAGAGCCGTAAGTGTTTCTTAAATAATACACATTTACCCAATCTACATACTAAAGGGTACAAAGAGAAAATAGATAATTAAATGCAGTCAGGATAAAAAAATTGAATACATCAAAATTTATACTAATGGTTTACATGAAAACAATTTTAAGGCAAACATAGAATTACAAATGAATTACCACCAAATATTTTTATTAATATATATATATATGTAACATGTATAAATGATACTATAATAAAGAAGTAGATTGGGTTATAGACTTTAAGATTGAGAAACTAAAAGGTGCTGCCCTCTGGTGGCTGTGAAAGCTTCATATTCTCCTTTAAAGTCATGAGACGCCTCAGCTCCTGCAGTACTGTCTTGATAGTATAATCCCGTTGCCATCTTGCTAGAATTGGAACTTGCCTGTTATCCACCTGATAATTATAATTCTTTAACCATTTGTACAACAAAACAAAGTATGTCCACCTTCTATAAAGCAATAAATGAATAAAACATTGGCTTTTACCTACTAATAGGAAAATAATAATAATCTTCATTTAAGTGTAATAATAAATATTCATTTGTGTGTTAATTCTGTTTTTCAATATACTTCATATTTCAAAGATAAAATAAATAAGTGATAATAATAATAATTTTACAAATATTAATAACTTAAACTAAGGAAATAAAAAAAGTATTATGTTCTGTTTCATGAAAAACGAGTATTGAAGTAAATTCATAGCTGTTTTCTGAAATTTACTATGTTCTAATAATAATTAAAATGTGAGCAAAATTAATTTGAAAAAAGCATTTTCAATAGAAAGTGTGAAGTGTGTTTTCTCATCATCAAACTGTGCAAATCTACTGTGGGATATAAACATTCTCTAAACCCGTGTACCATATGCAGTCTTTTCTTTTATTCATCCAACCCCTCTACCAGAGCTCTAACTGAGGTATGTGCATATATGCATCTATATAAAAAAATAATAGAAGTATTTTTTTTCTATTTTTAAGGACAATATTGTTAAAATGGAGAATGCATGGCTTTTGGGGTTGTATAGTACTACTGCCACTATATCAACCTAACCAAATACATAACAACCTAGTTATTGGAAATTAAATAGAATCAGTAATATTTGAGTATATTTCTCTTTTCATAGTAGTAATTGAGATAATTTTCTCTTTTTTTCCCTTAAAGCAAAAATGACCAGAAGGCATGCAATGCAAAAAAAAATTAAATACAAGTGTGTTTGCCAAAATAAAGTAACAATAAATTTGATTATAATTCAATAAATTTGATTGAAATTGAAGTAAAATTTAGAGTGAAAATATGTATTCCTTACATATAAGTATTGACTAAAGGCACATTATGTCATCTATTTTAACTGCATTTTATATTGTAAATAGCAAGAAAATTGCAGCAAGGTTACAACCTAATGAATAAATCAATATCAAGTATGTATGCAACATGTTTCTGTTCACAGCAAATAAAAGTTAAATAGATGAAATGTTATGTTTTTAAAATTAGATGTATTAAAAAAATACATCAAAATATTAAAATAATGATACCAAGCCAGAACAAGATTACATACTTACTTTTGCAATAATACAGTATGTTGAATTATAATATATTTGAAACATGATAACATGAAACCTTACACAATATAAAGGAATTAAGGCTTCCTTTATAGGTATGTTACTACTATCAAGGCATTGTATTAATTATTAGTGATCTTACAGATCAAATAATCAAAATTGACTTACTAGTCCAGTCTGGCTATTCACACAGTTCATATTGATTCTAGATATAAATCTAGCAGTAGGTGGTTCATCAGGGTATCGAGTACCACATTCAATTTTCAATGAATACATCCTATTTTCATATGGAGTCTGAAAACATAAATATTTTAATTTAGTATGTGTACATCAAAGGTGCCATAGAGAAGTGTTCTAATAAGTTATCTAATGAAATTTACAAAAAGCTAATGTTGCAGACTGTTCTACATCTTTTTGAATGGTCAAATATTAACATAACAATAAATTAAAGAAGAAATATTTATTGTATAAGTCACTAGTATTCTTGCACATTTTACAAGTGAAATGTATATACTAGAGATTCATAATGAGCATATGTACATATTTTGCACATTTTTATTATGAGACAAAATTTGTGATTTCCAATTTTCATAAAGTAATTAATAATATTTATATTAAATAACTATAGTTTTATACCACCATGATAGTTAAAATAAGGTAAGTACATTTGCTGTATTATCATAACAATAAAACTATCATAATTTATTTATTTGAATATGTTATTAAAAACACTTCATTTTTGTACATTCATCGATGAAAATAAGTAAACAAATCTAAAAATAGCCTCAACGTTTTTGTTTAAAAAAATTACCCTGGGGGGGCCAATTATCATCCCAGTCCAGTGAGTCAAGGTCATATCATCGTCACTCTCCAAACCCCAAGAAATAGTCCCATCGCCCACTCCCTTCTGACCTTGCTCAAGTTCTTCTAGAAGACGAAAATTCCGTGGAACCACTGTTGATAAAATTTAGATCAACTTTTATTTCATTATTTAAAACAATATAAAATAATAAAAAAACTCTCTTCATTTACAATTAATAGTTTACAACAAACACACCCTAAAAAAATAAAATCTTACCAACGCCTGATGACGGATTCGCCATGATCACAATTTCACCGGCGGTCACTAACTAAAAAGAATCTAATTTGCTAATTAGCTGATTGCAAGTTACCAAAAAGATATACCATAAAAATTGTAAAACTTAATTAAAATTAAAGGATTAACAACTACTTGTTACGATGCAATAAAATTTTATTTATTCTATAAAATCTCTCGCTCGATCCAAACTGCTCAAAGAGCAGGTTAGTATTTTTTTCTTGACTTTGACAAATGTCAGTATTCTTGTCTCTATGGTCTTACAAGCTGGCCAAAGTATGTAATTTTGGTTGGTTCAAAGGGACTTATAAAACATCAAAACAACAATTCTGTATGTTTTACCTCATTCTAAGTTTTGTTTTCATTAATATACTATAAATTTAATATACTATTGGGACATACAAAGAACAAACGGAACGAAAAAATAAAACAGTGAATTATTTACCTCAATGTTTACCAATTAAGTTACAGCGTCACTAAAGTTTAATATGATATTGGATGGTGACCATGTTAACACTGACCTATAATCTTGTTATTACAGAATAATTTAAGTTCGCTGTCGTAGGATATATATATCATATGCAGGCTTTTATCTCTTCGTTGTCAATATGCATAATGTATAGTTGCCTTGCCGCATGTTGTGTATGATAGTAAAGTTTTTTCGAAAACAGACACGTTCAGAATTAAATTACAAATTCGTACGGATCAATTTTTGACGGCTTCCGTGGTGCAGTAATTTACAGTTTTTTGTAACGCGGAGGTCTCGGGTTTGATTTTTGAGTCAGCGGAGTAGTGGATTTTGAATAGTGGTGGGCTTTCACGAACTTATCTGGCTAACTGTAACCATAGCCGTCAATCCACCGCTATTACAGTATTTTTGTGTTATGGCAGTCATGCATGCTCACATATATATCTAGTTCTCAAGTTATCATTTAACGTGAGGTGAAATCAAGGTTAAGTAATATAAGTGGAGATAGGTACCCTTTCATAAAGAGCCTTTCAAACCTCACTTTATACACTCTATTTAAAGAAAGTGGATTGAAACTGAACGCAGGTGTTATGAAATCGATCCAGACGTTTTGCAGCTGACGATAATTACAATGATGACCGCAGATGATTATAATGTATTCTCATAGAATTAATACCGACTGACTTGTACATGTGCGCACAGCTTAGACTGCTGGTTTTTTGCGCCTATTTTGTGGTGTGAAAATATCCATTATAAAAGAGTTTTTAAAATTCTATTTTTAATGGGAGAATGGAGAAGGAAGTGTAAATTTCAATTAAACTTTTGTTCTCTGAGTTGATGAAATCGAAAATTGGTACATATCCTGGAGGGAGGTTAATTCTAATATTAAATGAAACAAAATGCCACAACAAAGCGAGTGGGTCATGGCTAATATTTAATACAAGTTTAGTTCTTCGTATTAATCTTTCGATCTAAAGCATATTTAATGTTAAATTTAAAATAGTATCATTAAACCTTTGATTTCATATATAAAAAAGGAAAATATATGAAGTTAATTGTTAGAAAATAAAATATATTATAGTCAAAATATGTATGCGAATCTTACTTCTTCTAAATGTTATACAGTACGTTATAATCATCTCACTACAGACAAAATTGTAGTATTTCATTACGTTCTATTTTAATTTATTATTGCAGTATAATCTGTATTTATATGTTTGTCTATGGAAAAAGAACCTATCGCGTATCGTGGACTGTGCGTTTTCTTTTTCTCGCATCGAGTTCATCAAATTGTAATACGTACACATGGTTGATAAAAATATTTAAGAAACAGGTCCTGTATTTTTATAACGCTTATTTAACCATTGAAAATGATGACCTGGGTCTGTGATATTTGATAAATCGAACTGACGTGATAGTGTAGTTTTGGAGGTAAAATGCCCGCATCCATTTGTGACCCAGTATCAAGCGCATTGCGTTTATCTTTGGGCACAGAAGACTCCCAGAGTTCGTCTTTATTGGATAGTAGATTGTATTCATCTGCCAAAAGTGTGCTATTGTCAAAAATAGAATTTGAAGAATCCGGTGATTATCAAAGCAACGTACTAGATGGTTTAAAATCCAAGTATATGGTTATACGGCCCAAGAAACCTGTGTTAGAGAATAAACTACTGAAAAAGGATGTTGGATTGGTCAATCAATCGACAGGTAATGACGTACGTTATTAGATTATGACGTTATCAGGCTACATGTGTGATAGTGTTGACAGAGGTTATATTTCTTAAATCATGTCAATATTTACAACACCATAAACAACTGTCGATAAATTTGTATTAAACTGTTTTCACTTTTTAGGGTGAACCTTACATTTTTATTGATTTAATTTTCATAATATTGACCAAAACCCGCGAAATTAAGGTTAATTTTACTAAGTTTATTTCATTTGCTATATACATTTAAGGAAACTGGTTGTATTATTTCAGCTAATAAAAATCGTGAGGATGGGTTACCAAAGCCAAAAAAGGTATTATTTCCCGTGGAAAAAGTTCAACTGGGATGGCAAGGGAGTTGGAGTGCTGGAGCAGGGATGCAGAATGTAGGCAATACATGTTATCTTAATTCTACTTTGCAAGCTCTGTTTCATGTGCCTGCCTTTGGTAATTGGTTGGTATCAGAAGCAAGTCACACAGAGAAATGTAATCAACAGGGTAAGAAATAATGCTCTACTATTTCAGTATTAAATCATATAAATTAATTTAAAATATATAATAT
>DWQX01000368.1:0-45894 GCA_018245475.1 Pharmacophagus antenor | reverse complement strand
ACCCAAAGGTATAAAATATACATTTACGAAATGGTACCTAAAGAGTAATAAAAAACATTAAAGCCATCATTTACATCATTGGTTCGAATTGAAATTTTATTTCCACACACCGATAATGTACGTCGGGTTTTTCTAAACGAACGAATTACAGCATAGTAGCTCGCTCCATAAATCTGTGGATTAAACTAACCCATCGAGAGATTGCAATCTCGCCGTCCGCGAATGCTCGCTATCGATAATTGTACCGATATCCGCATCCTAGAAACGAGATTGAAAAATATTTAGGACGCTTAGAAACCTGTAATAAAATTTCTATCAAGAGCTTTACACAACCTTCCATTAATATTGAAGATAACGCGAGCTTCTGTGCAATACGTTGTATATTTTTAGATTGGATGTACACCTTGGTGAAAAATTTATAGCTGTAAATCAGACGATAAAATGTATCGTTAACAAATTTTTTTGCCACACATTAATCAAAGAAAAATATGTAACCCAAAAATGCATTTTATTTCAATAGTAAATTATTACACTACATGATTTTGGTTGTATAAAAAAGAAATAAATATTATTTTATAATAGTTACCTTATATGATTTCTTTTTATAATTCTATATTATAACATAACGAGGACTAAAAATAACAAAATACGTTATTTTTTTAATCATTTCAAAGTTATGGTATTTATTGATTGAACATTGGAGAAAATAAAAAATACCAATTAAATTCGTGATAAAAAAGATAAGTAAATGGAAACGATTATTAACAGTACATTTTTTGTAGTTTTAAATTAAAAAAATTATACTCAAATAATATATTGGTGAGACTCATACATAACTTATTTATTTAAAGAAATGATGGTACTTAATTAAAGAATTGACAGTATCTTTCAAAGAAGTAACAATTTAAATCTAACTTTGAAACCGTTATAAAATATATAGCTAATAACTAAAATTTCAAATTTAATATTTAAACAATAACAAAGTGAGAATGCGTGTCAAGTAAACAAAATATCTATAATTACTATTAAATCCTTTGTATAATAATTATTGACTAAAGTTTGTTTGCAAAATATTCATGGCGGAGTTAAATTATCGGGTGTGCAGAGGTATTTATCCGATGGAAAGACAAATCGATATCATCAGGCGAAATTCAAATGCAATGTCAGAAACGTGGGGCGTGTAAGTCCCCTAAATGCACGTGCCGAAAACCAATGCATCGTACGTTACTAAAATTTTGATCCTACTTTAAAAACCGCGTTAAATTTTACATATAGGTATAAATTGCTCGTACAAATTAGCTTTTGTGTTTCACTAATAAAGAAAATAATTTAGTGCTTTATCATTCAATATAAAAAAAAAAATAAAAATAACTAATGAAACACATCTGAACCCTTTGGAATATACGTTCTTAGCTCAGTGGTTTACCTTTCTTGGTAGGTCTTAGGTTCGATTCCCCGCCATGTGAGTAATGGAGTTCTACTTCCCTCCACGTAGCTTATACTTTACTTTTTATAGTTAATAACTGTAAATATTTAAAATAGGAAGTCCCAGATTTCAAACGTAGTTCTATACATTATTAGATAACGTTCGCTTTGTAGACAATAATAAAGTAACTTTTTGTACAATAACTCCGGGTAACGTCAGCAAAAAAAACCTCAAGGAATACATTTTATTTGTTTCGTACACTGTAGTGAGCTATAAATAAAATTTACATTATACTATTGTTTAGTTCTCTGACCAAAATATTCATAAATTTTATTTAAAAAATAATACTAATGCAGTTGTTTTCATAACTACCTTTTCTTTGACTATTGACTTTCAAACAATTTAAATTTTCTCATAGCTATTAATTTATAGCTTGACGTAAGTTTATTGTGAATGAAACAATATATTACGGACTATAAAATGGCCTCCTTAAACAATCCATGTTCCGTTCGTATATTCGATTGCCATGTTGAAATAAATTGCTTGTAATCTTATACCCAAACAACCGAATGAGCAATATCAGGTTACCCCCACAAAATGGACTCACTTTTGCTTTCTTTTTGTAAACTTTGTCTTATGAATTCAAAAGCAATCTCCATAATTTTATAGGCAATGATAACATCACAACAATCCGTAAGTTTTTTTTGTGGCAATAAATCATCGATTTTCCATTAGAGTCTAATGCAGATTAATTAATTTGAATTCCGAACGTAAATCATTGCTTGAAAAAATATTTATGATTTTTGATATCTATAAAGAAGTCAATTACTGGCATTAGTTTCAGTAATTATGAGCCTTTAGAGCCGCAATTTAGTTTTATTGCTATTACATATACTATTGGAGAACTGAAACGTACGTTTCCAAAGGATCGTAGAGATGATTATGGTATACTATAATAGTGAGTAATACAGCACTCGGGTCAAAATAAATTAAAATTTAATAGAACAATTTCCTAATCAAATTTATATATACAGTAATTAAATGGTCTGATTATATTGTTTACATTAAATTCATAATTGAGTACATTATTTATATAACTGATAGCTAGTTATTTTAAATATTTAAAAAATATAAAAACATCGAAAACTTTGAATAAGGTAAATCGTGGACGCCCGACAATAAGCTTGTCAGTGCCTGGCCTTTGAACTGTCAAGCTGTTAAAGAAACCGGGGCAATTACATTGAAAATTCCCGCAAAGCTATCTCTAAGAAAAATAATACAACTCTTGAGTCGACTGACACAAGGAGCTTATTAGCACGCCTGTCGAGTTCTGAACATTTTTTAAAATACACAAAATGCTCTATTGAAGATGTAATTACAAAAGAGAAGAATGTTATTTTTATTTATAATATATAGCAATCCAATGCCAAACTATTCAACAAATAAATAAATCTAAATGATCTCCCAGTTTAGACAAATGCACAGCTGTCATGAAATATATCGGTTTAGGGTACAATGAATCAGCGAAGCCATAGAAGTATCAAAAGATTTAAGTTTGTGATTGGTCAGCCGCGTGTAGGAGGTACTTTTAAAGCCACACTAAACCCATTAAGATCTCAAATTACCCTCTACGCCCAAACCACGGATCGTGTGACTAATTGGTATTAAAGGTGCTGTTATGTTTTAATTAAATTATACTCATAATTCGTCGTAATTCTGTTTCGGTTGGGGAATTTTACTACGTTACAAATTTTATACAATGAAGCAATTTCTAAGGCGTATGGGAAATAGACCAAGTTAATTAAAGAGGTACCACGAGACATGTTTTTTCGATTGCCTTAAAATAACAGATAATATATAAAACTAAGTGCTGTTAGTAACAAGATTTTACTGCTCCTCATAAAGAAGAAAAGTTTTGCTAACGCGTCCATGTGAATAACCGAGGGAAATAAGGATTACCTCGACCGTTAAATTTACGACTTGTCCCAAGGAAAGCCTTGTCCTCCGTCCAAGATCTCTTTTTATAATTTATTTGATTTGTTACTACCGCACGTCCCTTCTGTTGTTGTAAATGTTATATGCGGCTTGTGGATTAAAATAAAGCGCATGCGAACAAAAACGAGTAACTGTTGAAAAAAGATAATGTAAAATACTAGTTAATGAATATTATTATAGTTCTATTTGGATTGTAATAGTATTATAATGTTTCTGATTTCGTTGTTTTAGAATCTCATAATTATGAAACGTAATGATCAGGTACATATTTGTGTGTGCGTTGATATATGTACGAATTTTTAGAAATAATATTATATAATTATATCAATCTTATACTTAAAATATTTTTTAAAACACACATATGTGAATGTTGTGACTAAATTAATAAAATAGCTTAAAATATATCACAGCAATGCTGTAATACTGCGTTGCGAATGCGTATTACGAATAATTATGATAATATCTCCACCACTTAGCACTACTTTACTTAAGCAGTGTAAAAATTGTACTACTAATCCTTAAGAATAATATCCCAAGAGCAGTCTTGAATTTAGTATGACCGATTTCCTCCTTACATTAGCTACTTCCAACAGATAGTAGATAGATCACGATCTTTCGTCAAAATACGAGGATTTTTATGTTTCCGTTGTATCCTCACAATAATATCAAGGATTTTGTCAAGTGGACATCGTAATCTCCATCATAATCATGCGGCCACGTCCAATCTTTTCGGATGGGAACGGTGCTCACAGTCTGTAAAATTTATGGAAATTGCATTTCTACATTATGTCCGACAAGAGGGTAAATTCCAAGTTGAGAAAAAACGGTTTCCTTTCAGACGACTTGGTTATATTGCACTTTTGTATTAATTTTACATTTCAGTACAGAAAGTCTTATTTTTTCACTAAATATTGAAAAAAAACATTGAAATGACTTTCGTAAACTCTTAAACATTTTTGTTTTTAATAAAAATATAGTAATAAGTTCATTAATTATTTCATTAAATTATTTAATAATAAACGCATATTTTAGAAGTTCTAATGTTAATAAAAGGTGAGTTATAAAAGTTTGCCGCTGAAAACAAATATACTCTGAGGTGGAAAGTAAAAAATTAACAAGTACTTTGCCGTTGCAATCCCTTTAAAGTTATAACAGGATCATAAACACAAAGATCCTTGGGGCTAGCTCTGGAGTAATAAAAGGAAACTTCATTAAAGTTAGCCAAAGATACCGACCAAATAATACTGGGTCTCGAGGATGCTGGCCGTCGGAACGATTCTAAGATACAAGTACATAGATACTTTGAGAGATCAAACTTCAACGTATTTTGTAACGGCCGACATAATTTTAGTATATACGCATTAATCGAAAACTTTATATTGCGCTTCTGTGAGTTTTATCGCAGTGCATGCTATTCTTAGCATTTCGTGTTTTACACACGTTGTAATATTTGACAGCCTTTTTATGACTATTTAAATACGTTAAACTAATTGCTAAGAGATAAAATGTTTAATATTTTTTTTAATACCCTTTGTCTTTACTTCATACTACCTGAAATGAATTTTTATGAGCAAGAAATAAACAATAACTTTGGCTGCCTTGTGGCTAAGTGGTTTACCGCTTGCTACATAACATGCAGGGCCGGAATTCGATTCCTAGAACACATGAGTAGCGGAGTATGGATAGTGGGGGGGTTTTGCGAACTTACCTGTTAGCATATTCAATGTCAATCTGCCGCTTTAACAGCACAGCTATGTTCCGACAGACACATGTGAGGTCCAGAACTGTTCTGGGCGAACATGCTACACCATATACGGTATATTGTTACTTAAAATCTGGTCACATCGAGATCTAGATTTAACTCATAACTGATAAAAAACTTAAGTGAAAAATTCGAAAGTCTTGTAATCTGATGTTAGTGGTCTTAATCTTAAATTCACATCCAAGAATATAAACGCGAAATATTTAATATCTCGATTAGTAAATGAAAATTCAAAATAATCACTTCAGGTCATTAGTCATTAGTGAGAGACAAGCCGTGGTGATCTATTCACTCCTTTACAGAAACAACTGTGCGTACAGGAAGTCATTCGCTTGTACTCAATTTGTTTTAGTCGACTTGAAAATACGAGTACCTCTAAGAGAGGTTAGGTCGCACTATAGTAGTCGTAAAATCTGCCCTATCGCAATCAAATATGCAAAATGCCGTCTGTTTTGTTTAAATTCTATGAATACGAAAACTAAAACTCATTTCACTAAAAAAATAATATGAAAAACGTTAAATAAGGAGAAATGTCTCTGTTCTTACTGCAGTGTTATAGTTCCATCTTCTTAGCTGTACGTTCCAGTTTACAGAGTAATATATTCGTCGATTGTAAATTCTACTTTTTATTTATAATCTAAAATTGACCGCCTCCGTGTTGCAAAGGTTTATAGCTTGCTCTTTTACACGGCGGTCAAGGGTTTGAATACGGGACACCGTAAATAATGAAGTCTAAATGATGGTTTTCTAGACTCAAACTGATTAAATACCGCCCTTAATGCTAACGTAACGCTATAAGACCGTTGTTGTATGTTGGCAATCATACATGTGACAGTCTGTATATTATAGGCGAGCACGCTCAAACATTTACAAATTCGTTATCACTTAAAATCGTGTAAAACTGGGGATTTTTCTTTTATGAACAATGGGCTAAAACTTAGCCCATTGCTCATAACAGAAAAATATAAAATCCTTTTTGGAGGTTCATCTCCATGCATGTGTTCGAACAAAAGTCGCAAAACTTCTTCATTTTTCATTTCGTTATTATTTATAATAACTATGATAACGCTTCAATGCTTAGTTATTACTAACTGTAAATGATGTTACTAAAAATTAAGCGTCATTTTGAGGCGATAAAAATAAATGAATTTTATATTATTACTAATATTCCAGACTAAGAAGTTAATAAAATAACAAAAGGAAGAATGCGTAATAGATATAAAATTACGAACAATAAATGTTTTTGCAGTAAAATAAGTCTCTGCAGTTTTACAACTCTGTACTTGCGTAGGGAAAAGAAAGAGTGAAATAAAAATGGTGAGTCTAAAGAAATAAACGAAAGTATGCATTATTATGGTGATGATTCCGAACAGGAATCTTAGTAGATTTCTCTTGGGTATCATACTTTATTAAATAGCAGCCGTCGGTTAATATTCTTTTAGCGATATTAAATCTTACAGTATTATTTTTTAACAGCACTGCACCTTAATTGACGTATAATGTTAAGTGAACATGGGGTTGTAGATGGTAAGTGTGCTAGCCCAGGACACTGGTTCTTAACTGTAAAACTTCTGAAACACGGTAATGCTATTATGCCGCTATATTAACACTGAGAGTGATGGTTAGCTAGGCAAATTCGAAGAAACCAACTTTGGAGTTCGGGTTCTAAAAAATTTTTTTATGATGCTGTTTCTGAGCGAGATGTTTAAATAATTAGAGATGTGTTATAACAATATCGATAGATATTTATTTCGCTTAAAATTGCGCGCATTGATATAAGCTGGTACATTATTAGACAAATTTAGTAGCCACAATGATTTTAGTACAATAATAAACCAAAATCCACAAGCCTTTTTTTGCATCAAATCACAGCGTTGCGGCGGTATCTTACTATAGAAAATATTAGTGAATTATAAACATATAAAACACACCAAACCTCAAAGTAAAAATATATATAAAATGTGTTCTTAATGAAAGAAAATCTCTGATTTGGATCAGTTTCATTAAATATGTAATAAAAAAATTTCCTTGAACCTCTCTCTCCAAATCAATTAAGGCGTCGGGAGCCGAGAGTGTGCCGAAAGACGGAATTCTTATATCTCTCCATCCGACTTATTTGCATACAAGATGAGACCGCAAAACATGCAGCTGTTTTTTTAAACTTGTCCGTCGAGCGCGAAAAAGATTCGAGCGTGTTTTTGAAAATATCCCGGTGCTTTTCCGCTTCAATAATGGAATTTTAAACCGAGCTCCACCCACGAACGGGACGGTGATAAGAATAATCTACGTGTAAACGGCTTATTTTACACAATTTTCAGTATCACAATATATTATAGCTGAACTATTAAGCGAAGCGGTTTTTAAACAATGCATTTTATGGTTTGTTGCCATAAAAATATGAAAATATTTACATAAATATTTTTTTTATTAACATTCCTTAAAAGGTATAAAGAGCAATCGTTCTTTTTAAAATTGCTACTGATTTTTAACATTACACAACTTACAGAAAGTCTCTTTGTAAAAACGTTATTGGTATTACCACTTAGTAATTCGTAATTTGCAAACTAAAACAATCATAATTTTAGTGTAAAAAGTCAATGAATTTTTTATTCTTTTGAACAAAATACTTTCCGTACCTAATGTTTTACTGCACTAATTTTGATTAGTAAATCATTTTAATATTACATTATAAGACTTTGATTAATTTAAAAATTAAAAAGAAAATCTTACCAATGCCCGCTTCTTATTGTTGTACAGCGCAAAACCTAACAAAAAATAATGCACACAAACACCAGCAGTAGTTGCTATCGGTAAAAGCTTTTTGTTTCTATCAACGAGAGACCTAATTAGAACTTGTGAGAGATGTCCGGTGTAACTAACGCTTCGTAGCTATGTAGTGGCATTAAAATGGGGTATGTACAGTAAACTTGCCGAATTAAATTGGGTAGTGACGAACAAGTTAAGCGCCCAGTACTAGCGAATAGTTGGACGAATTGCCTAATTGTAATGTAAGTTTGACGACAATTTATAGCACCTGTGATTTATGTTATAATATTGTGCAGAATTGATAATGTATCTGCACATTACATAATACATAGATAATTACTACTATATCCGTGACACTTAAATTAACGCAAAGGTTGTCTTTCATTAACAAAAAATAATAATAAGAATTGATATATTTCTCGAATAGTATTATTCTGATTTTATTATCATTTTTTTGTTAAATTATATACATCATTAATGTTAAACAAAAGAACTACAAAAGGTATGTTGACTTTACAGTTTCATTTATGTGTTGAATGTTATAAAAGATTATAGTAAAATTAAGGTTTTTAAAGTACTTATAAAAATGAAAATTATTTATGTTTAAAATATAACAAGAAACCATTTCAATTTCCAACTCTATTTCCAATTAGAGATATAAAAACTGGTTGTACAATATCAAATTTATAATTTATATTTTATTGATAAATTAACAACATTTTATGCGGTTAGTGTCAATAGGAATCGAAAAAGTTATGATTTAATTGGTCGTAAATCATTCCAATATGTTAGGATTTAATAATTAAAGTGAACATCAGCAAAATTTGCATATTTTGCGTTTTTATTTTGTACAAAACTAAAAATATATTCAAAAAAAAAATCTTCTTCATATACCTTTATTAATTATCCACAATGTTTTAATGGTTTTAGTATTTTTTATTCGAACATTTGCTACCTAATCAGTACAAACATCAGTGTTTGCCTACGTGGCGCAATGACTTACCAGCTTGCCTTGTAACGCTGAGGTCTCGCGTTCGATTCCCGGACCACAACATTAGTAGACTACCACCGATGGAACCGCAAGCTTTCACGACAGTACAAAATGTATATTTCTCAACATTATGAAATGATCAAGGCGTTAAATAGCTCTTAAAGTGATACATTTTTCTGGGATAACAAAGGCGTACATTCATTTTGTAAGCAAATTAGTTGTGCTTATTATGTCTCTCCTCGGTACCATGATACTTTTATTAGAATGTATAAATCTATTTTAAATTATTTTTATACATGACAAAATGGGAAGTATTACAAGAAAGCGTGCTTCACCATCTATGGGCTCACATCTTTCATCGCATCACTTAACATCAATTGAAATCGATGTCAAGTTGTGTCCCATTGCTAATAAGAAAAATACAGTATAGACAGAGGTCTTCAATTTTCATACAGACATATGTCGGTTTTAAATTTTTCGAACCTTGACCTTTAAAAAGTAAAGTGAATTTACGAGGCCGCAGTGAACCCTTCGGTATTGTCTACGTTCACGCGGCCTGTCATCGTCTGCCCATAAACTGCCGACAGACGGATCGCGTTTGTCAACAATATAAAGTCGAGACCGTGCCACGCGAACAAGGACTAACGCCAACAAATAAGGGTTTATTCCTTTATTTCCCCTTTATGGTATTCCATTTCATGTGAAAATTTATAGATGAAAATGTAGAATCGTTTCCATTTACAAAAGATATAGCTATTGTTATAGGGAGTTGAATAGCTTCTAGTCTCTATTTTTTTTATAGCTATTTGGAATGGATGTTTTTTTAATAGTTACGAATGTTAACACTTAAGTTCTAATAAAGCAACCAAGTGTTAAGTAAACTAAAAACAAGTAATAAATTATTGCATTTTTAATAACTAACAATTTAGATGCACTCACTGTTCTATGTATTTCTTGCAATGAAAACATTAAATTTTTAATTGTCATGATAGGTAATGCTAGGAATTAATAACATATTTTAAAAAATTACTTCGATTTAAATGGATTTATTATACCGCGTTATATTGTCTTTACGCATTAGTTAAACGCGACGAAAAATCTTTACATCAATAATTGATTCCTGACTTCAGTCTTCTTTATTGACAATAATTCTCCAGAGGCTACGTCACATACGTTGCCTCTGGAGAAATATTGTACCGTAATTTGTCGAGCGAAAGGCGGGGCTTTAATATTTGTTTTAAACTTTGTTGTGTTGAGTTTTCTTTTATTCTTTCAGATTAAATGAATTAAGAAAAAAAATGTGAATTCGTTGTGAAGTACACACGATCGATATTGTGGACCACCACAAGAGGCAGACGTCCGTGGCCGTATCGAAATTGTGTGCATTCGACTCACGGCTGCGGACTCGTCTAGACAAAGTCTGGAAAGAAACTGGAGATTAAAGACAGCGGGATGAATAGAACGGGCCTAGAGTTGCTGAAGAAAGAAAACGAAAAACGCCTTTACGTAGAAAGCCTTGTGCGCTGTCACGTACACCGTATTCTTATTTAATCTTTTTGCTGCGAGGGTTTTGTGAACGAGCCTTTGCCTCTTGCAAAATAATGTCTCTGAGCTACAAATAACGAATGTTATACGAATGAAACGAGCAAATAGTATATGTGTTTTTGTATGAAGACATCGTCAAATAAAGATAGAGAGCCGGGAGAGGGTTCTAATAAAATGTAAATAATTCTCCCTGCCTCATAAATCCTTTTCATAAATAGTGCGCCGTAAAATTAAGAAATCGTAAAATTAGTTAATGATATGAAATTTGAATTGTATTTGATGTACCAGCCATTAATATTATTAATATGGCTACCACGACGCGAGAACCATAAACTTGAACAAACGAGAGAGGCGGGATACTTTTTACCACTCAAGCTTCCATAAAAACGCTAGCCCTGAATTAGCTCGATTCTTTGTCACCCCTTTTGAACAACCCTAAAATTTCTACTACCACCGTCTTTGTCTAACAATAACCAGTACATTCCCATCCGTTAAACTGCATCAAGGAAAAACAACGTAAAACCACCCGAGATGAAACGAGATAGAATAAAATATATGCACTAGTTGAGACGACAGAGAGAGCGGTATATGTAGTAGTAGCCATGCTCATTTCGTAACGAGAGCAAAAGAGAAGTGGGTAACCCTCATGTGCGAGCGAGAAAGGTACAAAATTAACCATCAGAGGGGAGAGGAGCCGAGCTTCTTCAGGCGGGGTGGTTAGTCCGCATTCGACCGCGCTGGAGTTAGCGTTGGTTTTCGGTGTACCAATTTGCGAGCGATTGAAGTTGTGAAAACATTTTATTAGTGTGACATCGTAGTCAATTTAATTAGTGTTTATTAATTTTAACTATAAGAGAGAATAAATGTAGTAAAGTTGTAACATAAAAAAATACAAAATAATGATTGTCGAAAAGAAAGCTTCCCTGTAAGTTAAGTTTTGGCTGTTAAAGAATTTATTATGACAAACATTCTCCCGTCTGGATTTGTGTGCTGGTTATGATAGACGAGTATCTTTGACAAAGACTTGACTATATTGCTTTGAAATACCAAAGAATATGTGTGCCAAAATGTTATTATATAGTTTCTATCTGTTGCCTGTTGTAATATCATGGATTGGAGTGTTCGCTGAAGAGGAAGTTTCATCTCCTCTGCGGGTTGCACAATGTAGAGCCACATGTTTGCAAAAGGTAAGAATAAATTTTATTAGTAATTTGCATTGCGCTTTAATTGTAATTTGTTTTATTTGTATTCTATCAATGCTTATGCTTTCGCAGTAAGATATTACGAGTCAAAATAATTAGTTCATTAATTAATAATAAATAAATAAACATTACAATATATGATAATTACAAATTAAATAAGATTATTTAATGGCAATTATCACTCATCAGCAATTACAAGTAATTTTCATGCGGCTATATAACACAGCTATCTACGTTTCATTTGTCCCTCAATCAATCACACTGAAGCTACCCGTTAGGTAGTCGACGGATGCTTTATGTTCAGCATGAACATTAAATTCGTCACGTACCTAATGAAGTATTTTGTAATATTAAAAGATGACTTAACATAAAGACGGCACCGCTGCCTTAGAACTCCCTCATGATGCTGTCAAAATTTAATACTTTCTACATAGCTAAAACAATTTATGAAGTCTTTATGTTTTCTCAATTGATTTTTACCGACGTATTTTATTTTTTTTTTTCTTAGTAAAATTAAACAACATTACTAACAGTTTGAATACTTAGTATGAATTATGTCTATTTAAAATATGAAACTTCTACTCTTTCACAAAATATGAGCTAGCAACAATTAAAAATAAAGAAAAATCACTTTCAATTAATTAGAGAATTAAGAGAAATTTACATACGAATCCATTTTTAGGAAATTCTTGTCATTACCTAAAATATGATTTTTTAATTTTTTACGGAATAAACTATACACGGGATAAAGTATATTCTTTCCATCAATAAAAATACAAAATCGCATTGCTCAGTAAAAAAATTTTAAGTGCTTTTAAAGAAAACAGACAAAAACAAATATATATCAAATTGACAACCTGTTCCTTGATGTCGGTTATAAGTTGTTATTCAAAGTTTCTTAATTGAAATTAAATGTTTATATTTTAAGAAAATACGCCAATTAGTTTAGCGTTTATAAATTAAGATTACATTCTCCGAGTATTCGCAGAACAGCGTTGAGGTCATGTTTCGTATTTATTTCATTAACTTGACCATTTATTGCCGGTTTTCGCTAAGGAACCATAATCGTCGTTTTGTGCAAATAGATGGATTTTATGCAAACTAAAAAATCAAACTATTTAAAATTTTATAGAAACTATACTTGTGTCACGAATAGGATCACCACCAAGTGGTAAGTGCGTACCACGTACCAGTAGGTGGTATAGGTATATGATACGCAGCTCTACTCTATATTAAGACAACGTAGGAATAGTCATGAGGTTAGCACGTGACCATAATCTCATTACATTAGCTATCGTCTATAGAACCAAGTTGTGTATGTACAGCAATCCTAAATACTTAAATTATATACTCATAATGTCAGTATCGCACCGTCAATGAAAATTAAAAAAATTCAAATAATTGTTTTATTTTTGCAAGATTATGGGGTCACTATTTTCTAATAACATACTAAAATTTGACGTTATGGTATAGCCTGTTCATGTTATCTAAATCTAGAAAAATCATTTTTGTTTTGGATATAAAATTTTGAATGCTTGTTTTAAAAAATTACATTTTTGCATACGTCACAGAGTTGCACGATATTTATTTTCGTTCATATCTTTGCTTCAGTAACTAACCAGAGATTTCTACTTCTATAATAATTCACACAATTGCTCAGTTTTATGAATATAATAATACTTGAATATTACTGTATGTCAGGAGAAATGCACTTCACAATAGTATTTACCCGTTTGGCATCCGGCAACAAGGACCAATCGATTCTAGTTTTATTGGTTTTTAGTTAATTTGCCTTATTAGCAAGCCGTTTTTTTAGCAAAATAATAGATTACTGTAGATTTCTATGTAGTAGTAAAAGTTACTGTTAGTAATGTATTACGCTTCTCTTAAATATCGTTGCTAAAAATGTAATACTTGTATTGGTCATCGAATTGTCATTTAAGTATAAAATGATAATATAGTAGAAATTAATACGCTGTGTGAATCTTTAACGGGTCTACATATTTCACACACAACATAAAAAAAGTAATTGTTGGTGGCATTGGAGATTGTCTACGTATGATGTCCACAACCTCACATTATATTTCATCAGTGAACCGATATGGCTACAGTACTTGCAGCATTATTATAAAGTACAAATTTATAAGATTGCCATATTATACAACAAATTAAGAACGCAGAAGAAAAGCAATTTTTTATGCATTTTTTGCACCTAAAAATATTATGTAAATATCTTTAATTCTGGAAGACGGATATTTATACAACGAATCATTAAGACAACTTAAACGTTAACCCGGTGGTAAATTATATGTAAACCACTAATGAAGAACAACATCTAGGGATCTTCACTTACAAGCACTGCATTGATTTTACCGCTTGATTTATAGGCGGATTTCGTAGCCATGTCACATGAGTGGAGTATGGATAGAAATAGGATTTGAAACCCGCTTTTTTAGCTACCACCCTCTAGGACTATCTAGCGCCATAACAGTGTTGGGGTGTTCCGGCAATAATACACGCGAGAGCCAGTATTTTGATCAAACACGCTTCACGATGTACCGATTCATTGTCACAACATCTGATTAAATTTTGGCCAAGCCCTTTGCCGATTAAGAAAATGTCTTATTACCAGAATTTTCGAAAAACAGAAACAAGTTAAACGGACATCCATATTTCGCTATTCCTCAACGTATTTATACATATATATGCACATATTAACGTTGGTCTATAGCAAGTGAGACATACCAGCAATAAAATTACCATCAAACACTTTATCAGCATTTTGTCGTTTAATAATAAAAAAATCAAACGTTCCAAATTACACGGACCAGTAAAATATACCATAATTCACTATAACGATAAGCCACAACAATGTATATATCGTTCAATATTTACAGATAGAATTTATCTAAACAGGTTATGTTATTTATTTGTACCATTCGGAACAGGTTGCCCGCTGTTATCGCTATCGGGACTATGCGTCTATAAACGTAATTTGTATCGGCTATCCCCTTTAAATCGGAATAAACTTATTTGTTTCAACTCTGCACACCGATTAAGCAAGGATGTAATAAAATTTTATTGTTAGTTTAATTTTTTCTCAATTTGCATTTCAATTTATCGTGCCGTTAGTTAGAAAGTGAAAATATAGTTGACCTTATAACACTATTAAATGAAAGTGATATTACTTGTTTAAATTATTGATTTTAATCTACTTTTGATAACATTACCATACCGTTATAATAGGTCCTGGTATTACGTAATAACATTATAGTTAATTTAGATATATTAATTAATTCTTATTATCATTATTTTTTTTTATTTATTTATTTCATATACATGAACACACAATGTAAAGAAAAAATAAATAAATTTAAAAACGCAACAAAAATCACTGTTGGTTTTACGGTGCGCCGTAATCTTATTGCTAAAGAAAACAGATAGTTGATGGTAGAAATTCAGAAATTGAAATAGCAACATGTTATAAATGGATAGCTCATGTATTCGCAGAAGAAAACATATGGTTCACACTACACGGGTTGATTAAGGAAATATTTTTTTAAAGTCTTTATAATTCTTGTTATTGATTTTTTCTATAACGTTTATTGGTAACTTATTAATTAGAAAAGGTATAGTATGTTCCAGTACCCGTTTGCCGTAGTTGTTAGTGTATTTTGGAATGACCAACTTTTGTTTACTTACGCTTCTAGTGTTTTTCTAGTGACTTATTTTATTTTTTAATTCGGAATTGAAATATTGTTCTGTTAGTAGTGTGTACTTACTTTTTGTGTGAGTTGGCATTATTTCACAGTGGTTGAAAAGTAGGTGATATTTATTATGAAAATGTTTCTTTACATTTTCGGGAATAATGGTTTTTAGAATAATAATAAAGGAAAATGTGCCTAATGCATATTTTGACTTCATACTATTGCTATATCTGCGCAGATGCTATAAAAATCAAGCATTACTGATGAAGCGGCTGGTCGGAAGACCTATTGATGACCAAGAATTTCGCATAGTACGCTTGTACAATCTCAAACAGGCGTTGAAAAATTTGTGACACACTATAGGTTGCACTTTGCACAACAAGTATGAATTACGTGATACAATTTAAAATGTCGTATCTATCGTCGGTATACGGCTAATATTAATTGTTGTTACATTACTAGCTTTTAACGAAAAATTACTGTTGCCATTTTTTTAATAAACATCATAGTTACTATATAAGGACTTGTTAAAATCAGTGATCCCCTAAGTGTAATTCGTGGTCTTCAAGAGAACAGTATATATACTTTTACTGGGTCCGTGAGTTTTAATATTGACTACATTACCACTTACCAATAAGTGATACATATTGTAGTATTACATTAATCTATGTCTTTAAAGATTAATTGTGAATTTAATTGTAATTTGATTTTATTATTTGCTGAATTATAATATGCAATTAGTAGGTAAAATTGTTTGAGGAAATTTGTTATCAGCTATTCTGTATTAAGAAGATATAAATGTTGTATGAAAGTCCGTACATTTTTTTTGTAACTCCAACTTCACACTCAGAAATGTGATTAGTCTCTTTTATAACTAGCATATCGAATATAATTGATCAACATACATTCAAAGACCAAGAAAACATTCATTTTAGGAAAAGTTACAGTTTTTATCCAGAACTTATTGAGCCAATATTTGTATAGATCAAAATTCTTACAAATTCATTTATATTGCAGTTTACGTATGTTGCAGTCAAATGAAATAAATTTATTTAGACAATAATAAAAAATATGTAATATAAATAAATGATTCTGTAGATATGACCTAACGAGAGATATGTTTAGACATTATTATTTTCTAATGTTTTTTAAAGCATGTAAACCTTACCATTTCCGTTCCGGCGGGCAAAAAATTAAAAAACTTTCCAGATTTCTATTCCTTATAAAGTACGTTGTAAGTCGTCACTATCAAGAAAAAAGCAATAATCGCTAAATAAAGAATATCAAATTTAACAAGAAATGGCCTTCTCCTTAAAACATTTATGAGAGATAATGTCAATAATTTGCTTTCTACACACTGTGTCAAATAGTACTTTAAGGTGCAATTTATTGTAATTATATTATTTATTGTACACTTGTTGTACGAGTATACTGAGATGTACTAAATGCTGGTGGACCCAATAAATAATTATAAAAAAAAACGCTTTTATTTAAAGAATTAATACATACAGATAGTAAAAATCTTTAATACTATATTTACACATAATTTAACATTCTACTTAAAGGTAAAATAAACATCTATTTTAAAAAAATTATTAAATATTGTACTAACGGATATCTCGCCATTGCATAAGTCTAATCATCCGTTGTATTGTATCCATGTAGTTGTTTTTTTTTTATTGTAGGGCCATTTTTAATTATGCGGTACCCATATCATGCATCGACTAAACATTTCAAAAATTGACATCTGCTGATAATCCAAAGAATTCGTTATAATCGCACATCGTTGAGTTTTTTGTGCAATCCTCCGCATTTAGTGGGCTCTTTTTTGTTCACTTCTACCTGCGACTAAGGCCTCGAACAATGAGCTGTTCAATGTCCATTTTTTTCAATATCGCCCGCTCAGAGAAGGATGTGCGTGACGTTACTAAGGACGTAAGGATCGGCGGACTCTAATTCTTTGTCCGCGTCATTTGGGATACAATTAGATTATTTACAATTACATTTAAAAACCCACCTATATGAAATAACAAAAAATGAAAAACATTTTTTTTTCTGATTCATAAATTAAATTATAAATACTGAGAAGAAATGGAGTTCATTAAAAAACGCCATCTAATGGATTCAGTTGCTAACCGAAAGTATAAAACTAATTATATAAAGTATGCCTTGAATTGTTATTAGTTTCAACTTCGGATCCATGGTTTTAACAAACTGATGTAAGGTGTTGAAAAGAATTAATTTAAGGCTTTACACAAAAGAATTTAATAAAAAAAGTGGACGGGTGCATTGTAACGCCTTACGCTGTCGCCAGAAACTATTTCCTCTATTGTATCTCTTTACATCACGGCCCTTTTTAAACATCATTTTGTATTTTTCTATTTATTCTTGAACTTTTTGTTGTTTTTTTTTTCGTTGCAAGCGTGCCTCCCTCGATGGCGAGGCGGACTTTGGGGACATGTGATGAATTTTAAAAAGTGTCTGCAGTAAGTGCCAAGATATGCTTATGACTACATAAGGAAATGAACCTCGCGTTTCGTGTTTTCATGTGCACGTAAATACTTTTTTTTATTTTCTCGAAACTTTTTGTTACATTTTCATGATACTTGAACAAAACCAGTTTCATAATTAGAAACTTTTAGTATAGTAACTCTCTGTATTGTTGTCTTAATTTTTTCACTCAATCGACCTACTTTAAATTGTTACATTGGGCTCTAAAATAAATTTATTGGCTCATTCTAAAAGGAGGGAAAAGTATAATAGTCGCCTCACCTTGAAGCTCGAACATTGCAAAAAAATAAACTATAAAGCAATTGCTTCATCGCGAAATAAAATCTCGATTAGAAATTTAGGACCGTTTCGGCATCCCTCGCAGACCCTTTTCGAGGCGGTCAAGTTGCGTTCTGAGCTTTATTATTTTATCGCTGTTTCGGACCAACGCAAGAGGTAGAGTAGAAATTTTAATCGACATAAAAAAGGCAACACCCAAGGTTTCGGATGCACGTCCTCGAGCCGCGTAGCGTTTAGAAAAAACAAACGAGAGAGTCAAGCCGAAATGACCTGCGTTTTTGTTCATGGTTTGTTTTCGTTTTTGTTACGTTTGAGTTCATTTGGAAGTAGCCATGTCTGTTGGTTACTGAATTAACTTAAATTGCCTCGAGATTTTTTTTTAACATTTGTATTCTTTGCTTTCGAGTTTGCATTGTGGATGTTTTGTGATTTTTATTTACTCTGCAATTTATTGTAAAAAACCTATTCCTTCTGTTCAAATACTAGTTTTTTGGATTCGACTAAATTTTCCAGAAATATAACGGTTTTGTCTATACAAAATTGATCGTCAGGGTGTTTTTTTATTATTAATAGACCTTCTGCCTGTAATTTATGAAAGAGGCAAACGTACGGCACGGCCCGGTTGCTGCTCCTCCGCGCTCACCTCGTGAAGGGTGGCTTATCCGACAAGGCAGTCGTAATAGAGCCGTAGAGAAGAGCGGGCGATTAATGATTCATGACCCTTCGCAGCGCAGTGTCATCAATATTATTCTGTTTGTAGCTCGCGCGTTTGGCCCACCCTCGCCCGCGCCCCGTTCATACATAAATAAGCGCGACACGTCGTCTTCTCTGATTACATCGCGCCGATGTAGTGAGAAATAGTGTACTCGGATGCTGAGCCCGTCTTTTGTTCAATATATTCTCCAGAGACACCGAATGAATAGTTAACATAGTGTGCTCAGCGTGCATGTTTACGGTTTCGGATTTCTCTTATAGATCCCAGATAAAGCAAAGGTGACGGAATTTATTTGTTTAGCTGTAATAAGCCGATGTTACAATAAGGCTTTAGCGTCAAGTCAAAGCACGTATCGATAAAAATTACTTTCAAATATCTTATCTATGAAAGCAGTCTCTTAACAATCACTACTTTTTGAGGAGCTTAGTTTATTGAATAATAGTTTCGGAGCGTGACATATTTTTGTATCATCTTCGTCGGCAGATAGACGCGTAGAGCAAGACATAGACCTCCTCGAATTTCATTCCACTTATGACTTCCCGCGATCATCACTGAATCGTCGATTCACCTTATGATTAGCTTACCACCATTGCACCTACCACTTAAGAACTTTACTGTTCTAACTGCCATTAGCATTTCAAGCAATTTGCTGCCCATTTTCACTTAATACTAACAATATATTGGGTTATGTTGGTGACTTTAGTTAGTTTTTATATATAATTATGTTATATATTTTAATATCATTATTATTAAAATTAATGGTATCTTAAATTATAACACTATTTAGAAATCGTAACAATTTTACGATGAAAATGTATTAACAATTATTCGAATATATTATTAGTGTTCCAAACAATTTCGAATTAGTAGCTTTGTTCCTGACATGTATCTAATTTTGTCATCAAACATACATTGTTGTCAGAGTAATAATGATTTAGGAACACGTGAACGCTTGACAAATATTAGAATGTACGTTCATGCGTAATTAAACCATATTTCAATTCAAACGCAATTTTGATTTGTACTAATGACTAAACACAACTTAAAATAGTACGGTGCTTTTGGTCAATTATAGAAACACACCGTTATCAGAAATTACACGATGTTGCTTGCTTAGTGTTATTGACGAACAGTAGTGTATTATCACGCGACACCTATTGGCTGCCGTGTAAAAAAAATATCTAAATGAAAGCGTATGCATAGAGTGCCATTAAAAGAGACAAAGAAGCTAAACACTACTTATTTCGGCATAAAAATTATAATAACATTTTTTTTTTAATAATAATAAATCTGCCTAGGAAAGTCTTTAGTATTTGTAAACAAAGTCAAGAAAAATAAAAATACATTCCAAAGTAATGCAAAGAATATGAAGTTTGTTAAATGTAGGTTATGTTATCAGAGATCTACCAAGTGAACCGCAGCACCTATTTCGGACGCAAATAATTCATTGGCTTTATATTGTAAAATTACTATTGTTAAGAATCAATGTAAACGACTTAAGTGGCATCCTATTATTTTAAGTAGACATATAACTTATCAGGTCTTGTCCTACTCATTACTTTTTTTTAATAAAATTAGGTTAGTTTAATTAAGTAGTGTAAACGTTAAATATAAATCAAAAATATAATTTGTTACAATTTTTTTCACAATTTTTACATTTTATTAAAATTGTAAAGTACTTACGAAAGAGATAGACGATCTACGAGAAGTACGTGCCAGTAAATACGACAGTACGGATCGTGTATCTTTGGTAGTGGCAGTAAAACAATTAAATATCCCTTACGGGTCGAATTCAATGACGTTAAAGCCCGCTGAAGATACGCTGCGCTCCTGATAAATGATGCGCCCGCTACCGCTACAACGGTTCGCTTTTAATCCTCGAGTCACCATTGTGTTGCCGTCCGATATTTGACTTTAACCGTTTCCTCCCACCGCAGCGGACACCTACGTTAGTTTTTCGTAAATTAATGGCGTTCTCAACTTTATCTCCGGTCGGGATCAATCTAACAAATGAAATACGTAAAATATTATCATATCGACAGTGAGTTTTCATTAAAGGAAATATTCAAAAGTAATTTGTAAGCGATTTAATAATGTCTCCAATTCATATCTCATACAAATTTAACTTTGTGCCTTATGATAAATAAACGTTTTAAAAATAATAACATAAAGAACAGTTTCCTGCAATCCCTAATAAATTTTTTAGATACTTCTTACATTATTATTTATAAATAAATACATATCCCAAAATTTACTTACATTATTACACTGTTCGTGCGAACAAAAACATGAAAAAAGAGTTACGTTAGTAAACAGCGTTTAAAAAGTCATTAAACTGGATTTGTTGTGGTTCTAATCCTTTTTATTTCAAACCATTTATATTCGTAATTGGAAAAACGCTTGCCATAAATAAGTTAAAACAGAAATAATTTTTTCGAATGCGTTTAAACGGCTTGAAATTAAATTATTCAAGGTAACGATCAGATTCATTAGGCGATTATGATGTAACTTCGTCTAGTATATATTCGTAAACACGAGCGGTCATTTTGATTACGTATTTAATACACCAGTAAACTATTTTACATCATTCCCTACTTGATTGGGATTCGATTAGAGGCAGCTGCTCCGCGCTAAAGGCGTAGCGCTGAGCCCCGTACTCCGCAATGAAATGGAGATAGTTTTAATGCTCGTAAATTTTGTTCCGAAACTAACTTTCGATCGACTAATCGATTTCGACAGAATATAGCATATTTTAACAATAGCCCAATGTGAGAGGGGAAATTTTGAAAATATACTTTATATATATGTATTGGAAATAATGAAACGTTTTATAGCTGTTTTGAACAATTTTGACTATCAGTATCTCAAGATTTTATTATAAAAAGCTATGTATTACTTATGGTTTTAGAGATCTAAGAATAAAATTGTTCAAAAGAACCATAAAACGTGCGTATATGCGTAGAAATGTATAAAATTGACTAAAGTATTATATGAGTACATAATGAAGTACATTAAGTCCTCTTCATGCGTCAGTGATTTGGCTTAAACAAAGCATATTAGGATGCCCCACTATGGGCGGAGCCAAATCATGCACTGCGTAAACGCAACTTACACTATAGAAATTTAAAATAGGGCGGGGTTTAATAAGAAGTGAGGGTAGGATTAATTTCGCCTTTAATTAAAACATTTTCTCAACCAAGCTTTTAATTAGAATACACAAATCACTCTCATTTGACGCTGTTTTATTTTACTCCACAGCAAATAAGGTGTCAAAATTTATTGTGCCCCTAAAATTCCATTCGGTCTCAGTCGACCCAAATCTCTTTATCTCCGCATTAATCTTTTAAAACCCATAAAAACGAATCTTTTGGATCTTACCAAATATTTTGTACGAAATTGATGGAGAGACCGTCACTTATCTAAAGCTAAAATCTACCTTCCTCTATCAAAATTCTTAGAGGTGTCGATACATTGTGTGGGTATTTAAATTATTTTTACTTTTTAATAAAATAGCTTTTCACACTGATACTTATGTGCAAAAAAATTAATAAAAATAATAACTACGTAAAATACTCATTGCGTTGATTTTGTTACAAAGAAATTCACTTAAAGTTTTTTTTTGTGTTGCTCGACATTCTAATAATAAACTAAAGTACGTATATCCATATATATCACTACTGTACAACCACTTAAAGTGTGAACCGATCATGGGCCCGCGTGGGCCGCAACGCACTTGGTATTCCTCTTACAAAAAACATGAGGCGCCCCGTTGTTTTAGTGGAAAAAAATAATGAAATATGCCCGTTTATAACGTTTTTTATGTAAAACGTTGAGAGTTTTAAGTGTTGTATTTATAACGAAGAACCCGCGGCGCGCAATAAAATTTAAGTTCGAACAAGCAACCTCCGGATTGTTATTTGAAATTGAATACACTGTTAAAATAAAAATTTTGGTACTCGACATTGATATATAATGAACTTAAAATAAACAATTATAATTATATTATTATTTCTCATTATAAGATGAAACGTTTAACGGAAATTGCATGTTATACTCAAAAAGTAAATTAAAATAATTGTAATGAAGGAGCCGATTTAGTGTCCTTGTTTTAAGTCAAATTTCAACTTCATGTCGTCTATTTACGGAATGTCCTGTCTATTCTTATTAAGAGAATGGTTCCTATACTAATTTTAAAGTCTCGACTCATGTGAATAAACACGTTGAGGAGGCGGTCGACAAAAATACCAATAGGGTGCCGAACAATCTGTCTCCAACGGACGCCTCGCCTGTCATGGCCAATAACACATATCAATGTAGCGTACATTTGGCCACGCCACTCCAAACACACTATTTCGGAATCATGAGCGGTTCTACATTGTTCTTTGGCTGCGACAATTAATCAAAAAACTGTGAAGGTGGCTTTATATTCTGTTTACCAACGCCTTCAGTAAGTGGCCATTAGTAAAAATAAAGCAAAAAAGAATATTTAAAATTTATTGTTATGATTGTCAACATATCGTATTCTAAGATCAGTTTAAGATTGATCCCCGATGACATTTGATGAACTACGCTTTCGTATTTAAGAGTAATAGCGCATCTGTAACCTTGTAAAATAAATATATATGTTTGTACGCTACAAGACTGATCAAAGAGGCGTAGTTACCTACAAATTAATTATGAATGCAAAATAAATACGTTTAATATGTTTTAAATTCGTAAAGCTATATTAATATTTTCAATGTTTGATTTTATCTTGACATAATCGACAAAAATTAATAACATTTCTTTTTCTTGGTACCTAAGGTTTTGGAATTCACTGCGTGTAAATTTAAATTCATTAACAAAATAAACCTTGAGATTAAAATATTACAATTATAATAACCTTGATATTATATTTCGCACTAAATAAATAAACTAAACAAAACATGGGCAATATTTATAGCAATAATTGAATAAACTCAGTTTGTGGCGAACCTAGAGTTTTATTATTTCATGAATTAAAATCTTAGAATCATTATTCAAACATTTAATTATCCTTGGTTATAACTAAAATATATTCATTTCATTGCTGTTTAGTTGCATAAAGAATGGACAGGTTTATTATCTTCGACAAGATATTTTAACGAAGTCAAGATACGTCTAAAATAAAAGCGGAACATGCTGGAACATTTTTTGTTCATCCGACACGCCATTTAAGTCACAATCGTAAATTTTATTGAAATGTCGCAACAGCGATCGCCGCACGAGATGTCTTGTCTTTGGGGACGAATTTATGCGTAATTCGTAAACAAATTGACGTATTCGGGAACATTCGGTGAGGGGAAACTCCGCTTGACGATTTGACACTTCTTTTGAGACTTTAAAAACATTTTAGGGGCGATACGCGAGCGAAAAGAAATTTATTTTATTAAAACATTTTTATTCATTAATTCAAAATAATTCTGTTTGCGGAATTAATATTACATTTTATATGGCATTACCTAAATAGTAAGTAATAATAAAAGTAGGATTTAATGTTTTGTTTGTTGTTTTGAAATGTCACTTGGCTGCATTGGCGAACGCGTACGGCTTCGTAAGTCGTACGATATCAGATAACACAATAGCCCGTGAAATCTTTTTATTTGAAGTCTCTTCGTTTCTGTAATCTGTTGACATTTTTCTTTGTGAAAGCGTCATTTGTTTCATTGAATTCAGAACATTTCCCTACAAAAATATAAAATTTTTTGTAATATACTTGAATCTATATGTGAATTATAGGACTGATTCTGAGTAATAATACAAATTTCTAACATGTCTAAAAATTAAAATTATACTTTTATTGTGTTATGGATAAAATTATCTTATTAATGTATTATTAATAAAAAATAAATATAAAATATTTAAATGACAATAAAGCATATAAAAACATTAGTAATTTGTAGCGTTCTAAAAGAATGATAACAAGAGTTCCATAAACACGTTTGCTATCTAAGAAGCCTGCAGCGCGAATGCCACGGCCTCTTCATGGCTTCCTGCTGCTAATGTTGTCATCTAAATAGCCATCAGCCATGCTTTACGCGGGCGGCTCCGGGTGTTCCACCAGGTTATTTCTAATCGGCTCTCAAACATCGTTATTTTTGGTTCGAATCGTATTCGGAACTATTTATTGGTATTTATCTTGATCTTTCCCGTTAACATTTCTGTTAATGGTTTTCTCGTTCACCTTTCCAAAAACTACGTTCGACTGCGAGCGCATCGCAACTGTTTTCCGCCGTTAATTAAATACTTCCCAAGAAATGTTTATGGTAAGCAAACGTCACAACAATAATATATATCGAACGAGCGCATTTCCTTCCTCGGTCTTGAGGCTGCTGCGATTTATCTGATGGCGTAAGTAGTATCCGAGGTATCTGCTTTCGTCAGACATCCGTTGCCCCGTTCTCACAAATCTACTTACTAAATATAAAGCTTTTCCGCCGAACTTTGCTGCGTTTACCTCAAATACCGGCTCGTTTTTTCTTTTAGCCAGTGCCTCGTTTATCGCACGTGACTTGACAATTCTTTTATCCCTGACACTTTGTTTCCACATAAATTACACGACCGTTCCGCTGCTGAGTATCTCACCGACTAGTGTACCATTGGTGGGTCCCTATCTTTTCCCCGTTTCTTTTTGCATTCCACCAGCTGTGTTTGCTCATTGCCCGTCCGCCTTAAATTAAAAAAAGATTTTGTTTTTATTTGAGCTGTCTTCCTCGCCCACGACTTTATGTGACGTTAAGCTTGGAATGAAACGTCCTTATTGTTCCTGGGTCCGTTCGCGCAACGTTGCGTAAATTAAATTTACACAAGGATTTTTTATACTCGTAATCTTTCGGTACATGTTTTAAATGTCACACGATTCGAATCGATTGCATTTAATTTTAAATAAAAATATCTATTTATGATTCACATTTAATATATACATAATTTACTAAAACATTTTAATTATATAAAAAATAAACATGATTTGAAAAACAAAATAATTAGTTGCAAAAGTCATATTTTTCCATTTTGTAGATTTTATCGACGTCCCATGTAAATTCTAAAGATTATCTGCTCGTTCCAACAAGGGAGATAGCTTGACATACATTCTTTAGCCTTCGTACAGCAGACCCTTCGATCGCCTATCGTTTAACTTAACCCGTGCCCTTTCTAAACTTTCTAATTACTCTACTTCTGTGATTATAACATTGTCTGTCTCCTCCGATCTAATGTAACGGTTGAATAAGTTCAATGCACCTAAGCAGCCTCAATCGACTCCGTGAATGAACTGTAAAAGTCATTACGTATGTGTACTAATCAAATAACTTGATCGACTAAGTTACTGTCTATAAAGTATTCTAAGTAGCGACATACTTTACATACCACTCGTATGTCCTATAAGCAGTTGTTTATTTGCGCCTTTCAAATACCGTGACTTAAATAAATTTTTGTTCTAAACGTCACATAATTTAAAAAAAGATAAAACTTTTGAATATAACAATCGTTTTTATAGTAAAAACGATATACGTGTTACAGTTGTCAATTCTTTTCACAAACTATAAATCTAGCTTCGGCTGAAGTAAAAGACTTTGACGTATGTATCCCGAAACCGTTTCGCAAACATTCCATGAACATCCGTACATTCTATTGATGCAGAGCGGAAATCGTCGTAATTGAAATTGGCTACGTACGTAACAATATCAACCGAACCCACAAATAAAATGTGCCCGACGACACTCTATTCTACTGCCAACAGGCATGTCCTAGGATCATTTCAATAAAAGTTATTGTATTGAAAACTGACAATGGGTCGCACAGGAAGTGTGAGCCGGGTATTGAAGCAAGTGGACTGTTTATAATTTGTGCATTGTACGCTTCGAATGGAACGCGGCCAGCGCCCGCTATGGCATTGTATGCGGTCGCGAGCCCCGTATACCTCTTTCTAATTGACTTTTTACTCGATTGAATATCGAAGCCAAACGATTATGGTGACATTAGAAACTGTAACGGCGTGATACCAACACCCGGATCAGCGGACCGCCGTAATGCCATTTCTGCCATTCCATTTGTTACCTTATAACAAATTCAATGTTGGCTCGGATTCATACATTAAGATTTAGTTTATTTTTATCATTGCGATGTCTCACATTTTGTTACGCTTAATGTTATGTTAAATAAGTAACTGTTTGTTTTTATTATTGGCTTAATATGAGTCGTTTATGAGTATTATCCAAAAAATATCTAATTAATGAAGACGGTTAAGTACAAAATAAAATTTTAATTGCATAATAAAGTGATTGCCCATCTTTGGCGTTCGCTCTTTGACTTTTTTTTAGTAACGTACTTAAAACTTACGTTTCCATTTTAAAAGTAATTAAAAGTAGTCTAGTGCGAGTCGAATCTCGCGCGATGAGGGCACTACTGAAATTTCAAGGGAGAAAGTTGAACACTTCAAATTAGCGCTTTTAATGCTCAGGTCTATGTAATTTTCGTTTTAATTTTCACTGCAGAATAAATATGAGGCTCTTCGTTTGGCATTTCTCTACCGTATATTGGTTTTTTAAATAAAAATCTTAAACTGTTGACAATTCTGGTGTTAGAATAATGGACAATCAAATTTATACTTTATGAAATATTTTAATTATGAATGAATTTAAGTATAAATAAAATGTTGAGCTTAAATAACGCTGGATATAAATTGGGTCGTCTATTGCTCTTGTAAAAAAGTTACAGCTTCCAGTTAGAAAAATTTATTAAAATATATCTTGTGATTTTTTATTAAAAAAACGTTTAAATTCGATGTTAAAGATATTGAAAAGAATTTTACATAGTACGACAATTGCATTGAAATAAATAAAGATTTTAAAACGTCAACGACAACGATAAATATCTATAAATTGTTAAGATTAAAATTCAGTTGAATAGTATTATTCGAATTTCAGCTCAGAAAGTCAAGTATGACCTCACACTTCAACTTCAAAAAAAAAAATCTAAGTCAAAATCAGTTCAGTAGTTTCGAAGCTATTATCGCTTAGATACACAAATAAAAAAATATAAGATATGAATTTACTTATACTCTTAAAGTGGTGTACCTTACTTAAGTATAAGTGTATCACGTAAGAGTAGAAACCATTAAATTTGTTTACCTTTTGTCTTCTTATCGTGAGATTTAACAGTATAATAAAAATGCAAAAATTGATGGCACATTGTAGAGGGATCGGATTTATCCATAATTATCAGCAACGAGCTACTAAAGTGCCTATTTGTTCATAGTGATATCGAGATAGTTATTAACTTAAGATATATTGAACGCCATGATGGACGTATCTCTATTCTTATCTGCATCTGATACTAAAAACAGGACCACTGTCGGGACCATTATTATAGACAGGCCCCCGTCGTTTAAATTGTTACAAAAGGAACGAGTTCAGATTACATTGGATTTTTAACTATCGTATTTTGTTGCGGACCGCCTAGTGGGTCAGGCGTTAAACCGTTTATTGGGAACTTTATTACGGTTTTTGAACTTTATTAAAGCGCATCATTTGTACGCTCGCCACGTAACGCGTAAGCTTTAAGAGTCAAGAACACTGTTGAATATGTAATGATAGCACTTTGTAAGTCGCAGGAATAACGCCGAGAACAATGGCCGGGTAAGTAACACTTACCCCGAACCATTAGCCGGTATGCCGTTTCAAATAATTCGTACCGTGTAAATGGTTTTTGTTCCGATGTTTACACAATCGGTAATAAATAAACAAGTGAAAATAAATAAATTGCAAGCAATATTGAAAGATAAAATTTTGTATTTGGCAAGAAATTGTTGCTGCCGTATATTTACTTATTTTTTCATAAGTATTTAGAGATTCCTATAATAAAAACAGTTTGCTCTTTATTCCACTTACATAATATTATTTGCATATTATAACCTAATAAAGTTCATTGTAAGCCGTGACGTTGCGGAGATGCCGCCATTTGTCAGGCTGAGCCGACACTGCATTGAACATGCCTTATCTAAGAAAGCTGGCTTTACTCCCGTATCGTATCAAACTGAATAACCTAACTCGATATGGCTCCGAGCGAGCTGCAGCATTGCAGCGCTTTATGGATTTGTAATATTAATAGATCCTAGTTGAAGCCCAGTTGGCGTGAAATACCTGTATAATATAATATTATAATAATACAGTGTACAATTTGAAAGTTGACACAAATTAGTTTTTGTTGCAAATAACATAAAATGTTTATTATCCTTTTACGAAAATAATAATGTGGTGAAAAAATGTAATTTAACACCAAACTTGTTACATAAGATTTTTTAACAATTTTCTATTTAATATTATAACAGTTTAGCTTGAACGTAGAAAATGTAAAGAGATAGGCCATTTAGTAAAATAATTTAATGAATATTTTTTTAATAATGAGATTCGATGATACATGGGATCTAATAATGTCCGAAGTTTAGACTGGTTGATATTTACAAAGCAACGTCGCAATGCGTAGTTAGTATGAGAATTTATCTACACAAACTTTACTAGGCGAGCAAGCTTCGTACGTATTTGCTATTAACCCAGATAAGTAGTAGAGTAGGTACAATGTTAGCGTCGGTAGTGGAAGGCGTTTACTTAGCCGCTTTTGTTTTTGCTGAATTAAGTAGCTTTTATGTTCTAAGTGGATAGTCAAACTATGCAAGTAGATAACAATAATGTTTCTTAGCAACTACTCCTCTCTCGGTTCTGTATTAGGGCTTAATTCGCAAGCCAATGTCAACATTTTCTTTTTTATGTATTTCTATTTATGATTATTTTTAATTTATGCTATATGATATTTCAATTCAACGATTTGAGATTTTAGTTAATTTACACAAATTTTGATATTAAAACTTTGAGAAAAGTGAAACAAATATTTTAACATTATTTATTAGTAGCTCAAATATCAATGTTATATTAGAATATGGTGTCATTTCAAAGCAAAAAGGTTAAACATTATGTTATAGATCATCAGACGACTAGTCGCGACGCTCGGTGCATTTCCAACTCGTGTTGCCTAGACCATACCGTTACTCATTTTATCAATGGATCTGACGTCAATCAGATTTAAAGGTTTCATCCACGAACCAATTTATTTTCATTTAGGATATCTAATGACCTTTTTGTAGCATTCACTTTTGTTGAATCGTATCTCGGATATTCTAATTAGAGAGCGAACAAATAAGAAGCTATTACGTTTACAAAGAGACCAACCATAGTCATGCGGGCGTGACGGTGTAACAAAGAGTTGGATTGAACCGGACACTGGTCTTCCCGAGGAAATTGGATAACGATCAAACCGAGACAGATTTTTACAAATATTAAAAAAAATTACACTTAAGTAATTTTACGTAATACACAGACGTAAAAAATTATACTGTTTTAATTGTATTTTTATATTTTTACATCAATTCACCTAATATAATAAAAGAATCAACATGATAACAACTTACTACAATAGAAACACAAATTATGGCAAGTATTGGAAAATACCTTTAAATATTGCATTTTTTACAGTAAAACATACGGCTTCTGTATAAAAGTCAAAACCGGTGTTTCGGAAAACTTTGCATACATTTGACACGTGCACAATTCATGCATATGAATTACATCTTGACCTTTTATAAATACCGTATTGCGCTTATCGCATTATTCTGAGAACACTTCCGGTCTTATAAATAACCATTAAAATTTTTTCCTAACATTTTATTTAAATGTAACGTAACATTTTTAGCACAATTTATATGAAATTTTATTTCATCAAATTAAGAACAGATGGCAGACATTTGTTTAGAACACACATGAATTTTAGATACTTACAAGAGATTGTATTTAAAGAAAAAAAATATAACGATGACAAGATCCGAAGAAGAGAATATAAAGTTCTTAAGCAGTGTCATAAGTCATTGTTTTAATTGCTTTTATTATCGCTAATAAACTAGTAAAGTTTTTAATAAAAATATAGTTAAGTAAAACTGTGTTGTAGAGGCTGCTTGTATAAAGAATTGTAGCGTAAGATACATACATGTACTCTATGTGGTTTTATGAAGTAAGTCGAGGAACCATTTTGTCATGTTATGTAAGTGATTACTGTTCTCATAAAGTCTAATGTAAAGTACAAAGAGTGCTTTTGAGATTTATCGCATGGCAAGTGGTGCGGGTGCACCATCACAGTAAATATCCGTCTCACGACTTCCACTTCCTTAGAACTCTAGTCTATTGATTTATAGCGGGGGTTTTTAAAAGCTAACTTTTTTATACAGCGAGCTCGCGGCCAGTTGTTACCAACTGTCTGCGGCATCTGGCTTCTTTAGTTCAGTTTTTACTCGCCGCTTTCCACAACTTTGTTATTTTAAACTTTTCGCCTAAAATTATGTTAGAGTCATTTGTCTAACGTTTCTGCAATGGCTTTTATCGGTACAACGATGTTTAACGTTTGTATGTTTCCGTTCGTCAATTTTCTTTAATGGTTGTAGTTTAGGTTGTAGTTTAGGTAGAAATAGATATATTTTCATTCATTATAAGATTTTTTTTTTAAATAAGATCTAGTCAATTCCTTCATAGATCAATAAATAGTTTTACTTTTCATAGAAATATGGGTCAGGCCTTAATATGAAAATTAAATTATTATTGTGCTAAATATCTTTTATAAAAAAATTCCCTTTATAACTAATATAAATTAGTTAAATTTAGTTAATGAATTGATATATGAAAAAACTTTATTAATATTAAGTAACGTCCACTGCAAATTAAAAGATAGCAATTACTTAAGTGGATGAACAGGAAGTATTTTACATAATTTGAGATTGAAAATTTGAGCAAAATATGTAAAAATATATGAACGGTGTAAAGTAACAGTGGGAAATGGAAAAACATAACTCAGTAGCGAACCTAACTTACAAAAATCGATTTTCATTAGCCAGTTAATTGTGTCTTAATTTTCCGACATACTTTGTAATGTTATAAAATTTTACACTTCGTACTTTGATATAAGAATCTCAATATATATATATATATATTATGACATATATATGTGTATATATATATATATAATTTAAATAAAATGTAAGCAGGAAAGTTTGTCTCGACAGTTTCTGGATACCGGTACAAATAAAACAACTTTTAAAAACAATACACACAAAATAAAGTGATATAAAAATATGTTGTGAATTCTAACAGACAATAAACTTTTATTTAAAATAACCCGTGCTCGTTCAGTCTGAGTTTTCACCCCCGGTGTCAGTTGCTTTGCCTAACATCTTCTTAATTGTCTATAAATTAAGCTTAAGCAACTTAACCACTTCTTGGCTTAGCGATTCGCTTCCTACTCTTGTAGATGCGTTAAATCTATGTCGGATACCCATCGATTTATGAATGTGTTATGTGAATTTGATTTAATAAATTTTACTGGTTATTTTGTTCTCGGTGCTTAAATTGCATCGTGCTTTTAAGCTTTACTCTTTTTTAACAATCCTATCTATTATTTAATTGTATTGCGATCCAAATATTTTTATTTATACGTATATCAAAATCTAAAATGAAACTAATTACCTTAGTCTATATGCAATAACAGTAACGAGAAAACCTTTTTTTATTTGATATTGCTAGAGAACTTACTCTTTTATTTATTAAAAGTATTTTTTACACAATATATAAATTTATAGAAAAAATTAATAGGTACTCGTATTACCAGTTAGTTAATTTTAGACCTAATGAGCGGAGCAAATTTGCATACTATAAATCGTTGTCAATTAAAATGTATCTGATTTTTTTCGATTGGATGTCCATTTTATCGAACTTAACAAACAGTAACGATTCAACATTACGTTTTAAAATTTTAGCTATAGTTAAAATATAAATGACCGCTTGAGGAACGTGTATTAATTATAATATTTTAACGTAAATAAAATCATACGAATTATTCATGGAGTGTGTATCTAACGGGTGAATTATGATATTTTGATTGGATACAGTTAATCCGCCGCCTCTATTTGACACGCCGATAAAGCATAGTAACAAATTTATGTTCCGCGATCATTTGACGTGTTACTTCGGGAACTGCAAAATTCAATTTCATAAAGTAAATAATAATCGTTGGGATATATCCTAATTATTTCGAAAAAAGTATAAATAAAATATAAAACAGTGGAAAAGTAATAGTTCCAGTAAAATAAAAATTCATTTGTTTTAAAACTTTGTAATATTACATTCTTAAATTAATATGAGAACATTTTTTAATGATAGAATAAGCCTGTAGTGATGACCCATAGCAATATATGAACATAAACGTAAACAGTCACTTAAATAAAATAAAGTTTAAACATTTTTTTTATTAATCAGTTGTATTAAAAAGCAGAGAATTTTATTTTGAAAAATTTTCTATTTGTATATTTTTTCTTATTAGGCCTTTATTTTTTGTATTCAAACCACTATCAAGCAAATGGAAGCAACCAGGTGGAGTGACAATTAGCAGCTGAGATGAAGCAAAAAGTGTCTGTGATATACGCCCACTTAAAGTTCACGGGGTTGGTAGAACAGTTAAGGGGAAGCATGTGTGAATTTAAACTACAGCAGATTTTTTTTTAACTTATCAAATATCTTTATTTTTTTTCTTTTTTAGCCTTAGTAGAAATGCTTAAGAAACCATTATTGCAAATTAATAATACCTTTATGAAAACTAAATATTGAACGGTCGATAATTACACTAGATTTTCGAATATTTCATAATGGTTTTGTTTTTGAGGCCAGAGTAAATTGATACATTAATTAATGGTTATATTGTCCTTTTAGAAAATATGTAAAATAGTGAAGCCATAAAAGATGATAAAAAAAATGCAAATTAGGATCACATTTAGTTATAATGAAAGTTGTTGCGTCAAAATGACGCATCTCGTGAACCTTGTGTTAATTATAGCAATTATTAATTTTGGAAAATATTATATATCCCATAAAATATATGTTATATGTCAATGATCTCTTAGAATGTCTATTTGAAAAAATAATTGCTATTCTTATAGTAAAAAGTAATATTTTTTACAGCAATTTTAACTTAAAGTACTTATTCAATTTCAAAATAAGTGTACTAGGTCTGTAATTGCAAGTCAAATTACCTCTTCATAAATTCCATCGATTGCGTGTAGGCACAAAAAACCGCCATAAAATGATACCGGCTTAAGTACTCGCTTTTCTCACTAACGATACAGCTTCCGTACATGCATACACAGTATCGACCTCTAAATACCATTCCACGACACTTAAATGTGCCAGTTTCTTAGATTATTATCTAAACAAGTCCAATTGAAATCGATGGAAGCAATTTATTTTTATTCAGAGTCATTTCAACGTCATCTTCATTGAATTGTTACGGTAATTGTTTACAATTCACGAACTGTATTCACGAATTGCTTCATTCAATTAAAAATTAAAAGTTTTTCTTCAATAATAAGTCATAACAAAGTACCTATATCATACATATGCAGATTACACCTTAATCCTGTTGAGAATTTCTGAGTGAGTCATTTACATTTTGAATCGAGGTACGCCGCCTTAACAAGACTAGTGTACACCGTACGCTAGGAAGGATTACCTCACTTCACGCGTCGCGATGCTCTCCTGTTTACCCTTAGGGAACGAGGAGCATTTATAGTGTTTGTGTCCCGCTCGTGTAATTCTTTCAGCCTGTTTGCCTTGGATTAAACTCATGTCTTTGCTTTTAACGCTACTGTTTACATAACGCCTACATAAATATTTGCCAGGGGATCCTACCATTTACTTCAACTTTTCTAAAAAAAAGTAACTTCAATAGGCCTCATTATACTTCAAAAATATTGGACGGGTATAAAATTAAAACCCTCTCGATCTTAAATATAATCATAAAAATAGTTTCGTTTTCCGGATTAGTTTCGAAATTATAGGGTGTTAAAAGGTAATTCCATCTGAGTATAAATAATGAGCTTATATTTTTAAGTTTCTCCGGTTTTCTGTTATAAACCATAATAACTTTATCGTCAATAGAGATCAAAGGAAATACTTCGAGCTACCGCAGCGTTTCGTGCAACTGTACATTTAAACTAATCACACCCGCATTGTTCACGTTTTATATCAATGCATCCGAGCAAAAGTTGCAGCGGTAATCGTAGATGAGATTTCTGCTCAGATTGATGACTGTACTAGGAACCGCATACAACTAATATTAAACGCGAAAATGAACACATCATAAATATTTATTACTATCACGGCTTATTACAATATAGAACAAGTTGCGATCTTAAACAGTGTACAATCAAATGTTAAGGCCGATATTCCAATACACGAACACGAATAAATTGATCGCATCTTGGCACATAGTAAGCGAAATAAACGACACGTCACAACTTGAATCAGATACATAGCGAAACATAACCATTGGGATGTCCTCCTTACGCCTTCGTTGTTCCTACAATTGCATGTTAGTGGTTGAGGATAATTTTCGCATTGCGGCTATCGGATTTGGTGTCGATAACACTTTGTAACGGTCTCTTTGTATCGGAATTGCGTTCTACTACTTTCTGTCAATTTGAATCTAATCTTTGTTGCAGATGTATGTTACGTAATCTGTATTCGTATGTATTTTAAAATTATTTTTTTCATTTTATTAAAAAAGAAAAGATTTTAGCTTCATAACTACCATACTTTGTAAGATATTCTTATGCTTAAGTTGTTTCAAAGTATCTCCTTATTTTTTTTACTCTAATTAATTTTGAAATCATAGAGTCGCTCACGGTCAACGAATCATAGATTTGATTGATTATCCCAATTCCAACATGCTTCGTTAGCAACCGCATCCATGCGCACATCTGTCGCATGGTCCACGTAACTTCTGAGACTTACAAAAACCGACGAGGCATGCCAGAGAGAGATGAGTGTATTGGAAATTAATCCACGGTACGAGCGAGACAGTGTTGAATAAATTCATCCCCAGTAGAGACACGATAGTCATTCGAGTTTAATGGATTTCATTGGAATTTGTGTAATTTATGATTTATAAAGATATCGAAATAGTAATTGCACAATTTTTTTGCAACACACTACTTTTTATTAATACAATATTTTTAATTAATATTTTTTTTTATAGAACAACCTTCATTTTAGCCAGAAATTTATAAAAATATGCAACAATTAAACAGGAAGTCTTACTCAAGCATCTTTAGAATGAAAGTTCATAACCACTTAACGTACAAAGCCAGTTTTCTTGTTTGAAACGTGTGCCATTGTCTCCGCTGAGATATAAAATATCGATATGACCTTACGACGTCTTCGTTGCAAGAAATATTCAAGGTATACGGCCCACACTTTTAATAGCGGTTACATCATTTCCACACAATGAGAGCGCCATCCACACCCATTCTCTGTCCGTATGATTTGAAATTATAGCACCATTTTATTTGCTCTTGGAGCATTTATATGCGGTCGTCGAGCCGCACAATGTGCCACAATATTATATGTTAGGGCACCTACATACATAACGTGGACGCCGGTGGGTCGCGAGATGTGTCGCGCATGTGTCGCACCCTGCGACCGTGTGGGCGGCAGAATGAAGCAGTAATTTAATCCTTGATTGTGTTCCCATTTAATTTATTCGCGGCATGATCAAATTTGGTACGTGTTTGTGACCATTTATATCATTGTAGTGGCAGTCTGATTTAATTCAGCATTTACGTGTCTACTTTCGCACCGAAACGGTTGACATTGCGCCTATTTTATTTAAATTCACCTCTCGAATTGAATGCAGGGAGAGAGACCCACCAGCGGGCAATTATCATGATTAAAGGATGGACGCGAATAAATACATTTTACATTTTATTAACTCGGTCTTGTTTCAGAATTTTCGACGCATTTTCGAATACAATTAGTTAATAACCCGTAAAATATTTATTACATTATACACTTCAAATAATATAATCGTTATTATAATTGCTTTTTCTCTTTATCCTTTTTAAAGTTATAGAAAACTTTTGAACATTGCACGTATAATTTACTGATGGTTTAAGGACTATTTCATAATTTCATAATTATGGTATATGAGAGAAACGGATAGAATTTATAAAAACTTAATGACTCCATAATTTACCATCAATAAAGTGGATTGGCAGGATGTGTCCATAATATAAGTACTTAAGTAGGGCAATCCTGTTTGGATTGCATATGTAAACAGCTAATATTAAAGATATTTTAATTAAAATTTATTACATAATGTTCTCAACGAATTATTTTAAAACTGAGGAATTCGCTAAGTAATTCCTATTTCACTGTGACAAGTACCTAATGAATTCCCGCTCACGTTTCTTGCAATTATCTAGAGACATTTTAAAGTCTTATTCAAAAACTCAAGATAAAATTGTACGTTTTGTCACGAAAACTTGAGAAAGGAAAAGTATCGGTAAAGATAATGATACCGATATTTCTGTACGTTGTACTTTACAATAAAGGTGAGCTATACGCGAACATATTTCATGAAAAATTCATGTTGTGACCAGGACCTAATGATGTCGATGCGATCTTTTATTGCCATCGGGGACATATCTTTCGGCGATCGTTTATTCTGAATCTTGACACGATCTTAATTCTCCACCATTCCGCTTACATTTTTAACGAAAAGAAACTGCTTAACAAATAGCAATGCATTATAGTTATTTCATGATTCGTTAATGTTTTATAGAATTTATTTTACTGCGAAATATGTTTTGCCGTGATAACCTACGTAGTCGTTTATTAATTATGTACAATATTATAACAATATATACCATTATAGACGGAGGCTACTCTTTAGTAATTACGTATTCGTTTCAAGTAGACATTTTTTAACCGAGCGTTTTCAATTTTCGATATTTTGAAGTTTGATGTTCCTTACCAATACCCTTATATAATTTTTTCTTATCTTCCACAGTTGTGTAAAAACTCTTAATCATTGTCTTGATAATTCAGCAATTTATGAATTACTGCGGCAGCAAAAGTGTATTTGAATTTTATTTTTCATTTCAAATACTAATATGATTAAATATCAGATATGACTAGAAAGAAAAATGTCTCATGAGAAACGCGGTATTCACACATCATACACTGTATTGATCATATACGAGATAATATTTAAAGCGGTAATATTAACTTCTCTCAAAGCAGTTTTTAAAATTTACGTTTTCCTTTATAAATACAAAATTAAATAGAATACTTTCTATCCTATTTCTTTATATAAACAGCGAAAAACTATTCTTAAAACCTTTAGATATTCCACTTTAACTTTATCAAAACAAACGTGGAATTATCCATGCGTAACACGAAACTCGGTAGTGTACATTCCTTTTAAAAAGGTAAGCACTACTACTTCATTTCATTTTATTTATGTCTCTCTCCATATCCACTAACCTACTTTTCACTAAGAACAGGGTGGAAGCTGAAATTGAATTTCTACTTGTAAAAACGAACCGGTAATAGAGTTTACCTTCTCTAAATCAAGTAAAATAACAACTAACGTACGGTTGGGATACTGCGCACATTTTATGTGCAATGTACCTATGTGTATTTCGTGTAAACGTTTTCTGTCTGTTAGCTGATAGCTTAACTCAATGTCAATTACTTTTAAATAAAACCAATGAAACCACGCTCAAAGAGGCCGAAGTCAGGGATAATTTTAAAAAGATCAGTGAAAATGGAAAATTAAGTCGTCCGTTGACAACATAATGAGCAAGTAAATCATTTAATGTCCACAATTCACGACGAAATGGACTTTACTCCGATACTCGTTGCTTTTTAATATCGACTTGCATCAAATACAGGTACACTCTCGGGTTCTTGTTACGTCTTCGAGACGCGGTATCTGTTCTCCTCAGAATATTACATTTTTTTCTTCTTCATTTGGCGCGCCGGCATAGATTGTATTTTATCTTTATGAGAAAGCATAATTCATACTGTTTCACTTATTTTCGCTGCAAAAAGTCTGTATGTGTTCTTTAATATTTTAGCGGTTTAATTTCCATGAAGCTTTTAATTTTCTACGAGTTATTTTATATGAGATATAACCTACATTCTTTTATTTAAGATATTTTTTTATTTAAACTTAAATTTAATTACCTCCATGGTGGTTTATTGTATGCCTTGTAAAAAGAAGGATTCAATTCCCGTGTTATATGAGTTTGAATGGTAATAGGATTTTTTTAAACCCGCGTGGCAAACAACCACCCTCAAAATCAAATAACCGCTATAACAGCATTCGTTTCGGGAATCATGTGAGAGGTGGTGTTATCTGTGCGCACACTTCTCCATCTACTACCTCATTATTACTTAACTTCATATGTTCATTAAGGTCAACTATGAGGCCATACTCGATAAAGAAAAAAAAATCAACTTTTGTACATTAATGTGTTAGTGTAGATAAATAAAGGAAGAACAAAATTATTGATTGCTTAGCGGACGCCATAAGTTTTAAGATATTTGTTTTGAATGAACTCTCGCTCCGACCCGCGTCTGGTCGCTGCCCACAAAACAAAATGATAAATGGAGACCATCGGTAGTTACGCCTTACATAAACGCTGATGGATTGATTGTAAACGGTCATGTGTGTGTCTATCAATCGATTAGTGCATGCGCAGGCACAGCCTCGGGGCCGGCTCACAAGCGATTATGTTTAATAGGTTCAGATTTTTTTTAACGATGGTATGTGAGATCTTGGAGCGTTTAAATGTGCTCTTTAATTTTCTTTTTCTTGTATCTCTATATTCTCCGATATCTCAAAATTTAGTGTATTAGAAAATTGAAAGAACATTAAAATATACTAACAAGTCTTTGTGTCAGATATGTTTAAAATTCCTAACCGACTTATCACGAACAATTTTTCTTCCTCGCTTTCTATACAACGGCATCTGAAGTCAAATGCGAAAGATTAATTAAATAATATTCAATAAGCGCTGTTTGATTAACAAAAGGGTAATCTGCGGCGGCATCTAACACAAATACGAGGCCACTCGAAGAGCTGTTTTCAATCACCGTCATTCATTATTCACTCACTTCCCTTTGCAGTCACCGAAGTACATTCGCCCGTTTTGTTTTGTTTAACTTTCATATTTCAAACTCTTCGAGACGGGGTCTTACGATTCAATAATTGTAATAATTGAATTGGTTAAACGTTCTTTGTAGCATCGGAGATGGCGAACGTGAATTTTGGAAAAGTATAAAAGTTTATTTTCGTGTAATGTAAATGTATTTACGCTATTTTTAATATTAACATTTATGCATTTGATAAAGTATAATGGATAAAAAGTAAGGCTACTTTTACTTGTACTACTATTATTTTCTTGAGTTCGAATAGTACCCCTTCTACTGTGTAAGAAACTGACAATGTTGACAGACTCAATAAGTGACCCTGAACATAATGTTATTTTGATAAACATAACTTTTAGAAGAAAAATATCCGTAAAAATTGAAGTATTCATTTGAATACTACAAAAGGTTCATAAAATGAATAGTGTAAATAACTTTGAAGCACGACGTATTTCATAAACAAAACATAAAAATAGTAATATAATAGTGTACACTCGACGCGCCTATCCCAGCCACCATGCGCATTGCTCTCCACAACATTTTTTGTTGTCATTAGCTGACGTGAAATAACACTTCTGTGCCGTTGTATCGTGATCCAAAAAAATAAATTGTGTGAAAAATTACGATGATTACATCTAATAATGGCCGGACGGAGTGGTTTGAAGGCCCCCGCTAGAGATTGGCGTCATTAGCGGCAATGATAGTGACCTAAAAGAGTAATTTCTTTTTCTTTGCAGCTACTGCTTATATTACCTATTCGATTTGGTTCATTTTTGAGTTGACTCAACTTTTTGGTTGCGTTTTATTCGAGTTTATTTTTGGCGATTATTTATAGCGTAAAAAACGTACACTGCAAATTGAACAGTGCATTCGCAATTATTATAGTTCGGACTCTTTATTAAACTTATGAATGTTTTATGAATTAAAAGTTGTTACAATGGTAAACACAATTTTAGGCCACTTTTATGATCTTTAAGGAGAATTGTACTTGCACTAGTAAGAACCAAGTACTAGAATACTTGTATGACATAAGTGACCCCAATCTCTGAGGCCGATAAACTGCTTGATTGATACATAGAAGACATTATCGGAGAATTTTTGTCATGGAACATTTTTGTAGTAGTAGTTTTACTTAAAGATAATGAAAAAATTATTTAAAATTATTTTAAAATTAAAAATATTGTGGTAATAAGCTGTTTTTTTAATACTACATAGTTTTATTGCTGTCTATGATTTTCCAGATTACGTAGTTATGGAAATATCCCGGACATTTGTAGCGGACGTAACACTCGAGTTCAATCGATAAACTTTAATGAATTCATCATAATATACATATAAATACATTGTCTATAAATGTAAAACGTATTTCTTTTTTCATTGAGTGTTATAGTTATAAATTGTTGTCTTTTGCTATTGTTTTCTAGCAAAATTATAATATCTGCAGTCTTCAATGTTAAATATGTGATTTCTTGTCCATTTCAATATTAAAACTAAACCAGAACGCAATCGTACAACTCGCGAATAATGTGAGTCGTGTTTTAATAAAATTCATAATCGTGACCTTCAGAGGGGGCCATTTAGAAACTTAAAAAACACTTTATCAAGCCGGTCGTGAGGGAACTTGACGTATTCGAGCCACTGTAAGTACTGCGTCTGGGCCCAGTCTGTCCCCATTGGTGTATCAGGCAATTAAAACGGCCAGTCGAAGGACAGTAAGCAGATGCGTGTCACTTTTATCAAATACATTAAACTCGCTGCTCGAATCGAACATTTATCCTCTTTTTCTTTTTATGCGCTCGGGTATAAAACCCTCTCCGAACTCTACTAAGATAACCAATAACGTATTGGTGCCCCGTCGAATAATTAAACGTCCCATTTTATATTTTGTCCCGCGGGATAAGTTTCAAAGTGCAACGTAAGAGTGCTAAGTATTTCAAGATTTATCGTCTCAGAAAAAAACGCTTCGATAGTATAACAAATTATTATGTTAACCGTCTTAAAATAGTATTCTAATGATAAATTTTTAAATTATACTCATTGTAGAAGAGAAGTATTGACAAATAAACATCCAAATATCACTACCGTTATGTACGAGTATATGTTATCCATATACTCGTTCATCAACTTTGTACAGAATTGCACCTCTTAGATAATCAGACTAAACATTTATATTTCAAAGTATATATAACCTAACCACACATGTATATCTGAAACAATTACCAAGATTTTGTTAGTGAATTATAATGTTCAGTCTGATTAAGCATAAGTGTACGCTTATTTTCAGTTGTTTATATTAATTTATTTCTAAGTAAACACTGATCTGTATAAAGTATTGAAAAAAAAATGAGTAATTGTTTTCGTTTAGTTCCATCATTTCATTGCCTTATGTTCGTGTTTCGATAAATTGCTCAATGATTGACGTTTTTCATGTTTGCTCACAGTTTGCGGCGCCTCGGCCTGGCGGGGAGTCATCGTGTTTGCAAGGCCCCGACTGTTTTATGGTAAGTATTCACGTTTTAATTCAAAGAAACACTTAAAAGTATTATCCCAAATCACCTCAAGTAAAAAATATTTTCAACTTTTAATTTTTTTACAACTTTGTTTCGTTTTTATGAAATATCTAAGTGTGATTAATATAAAATACCAATTGTTTATTTTGAAATTAGTAGTTCATTTTAGTGAATTTATGGCACATAGTTTTTATATGTATATATATATATATATATATTTACACATATATATATGTATATAGGTATGTAGAACAAAAAGATGGATATTCCCACATGCCCAACCACTTAACTGTGTCCTGATATTTTTTTATTCTTTCATTTTAATTATACAAAACAAAATAACGATCAAACCTTTGTACAATTCACTAAAGTAAAAATTAAATCGTATAATTTATTGCAATGTCTTTTATATAACTTATATAACTAATAGAATCAAAACTGTAGAAAATTATGACATTTTCTCGGATCGCAGTATTTTACCAGGGGCGGATATAATCGCCGAAAACATTTAACTGGTTAAACTGCATCAGTCTATTGCTTATATTAAGTTTTTGCGCTAATTGCAATTGAATATTTTTAATCTTCATTTGACATCACTAAAAGGCACATACCCTGTCTGAGTCTCGGTAGCAGAGCTTTTAAAAATTAATGAAAATAATTTTTTTTTTTTAGGATATTAATTGCCGATAAGAGCAATATATTTAATTATTAGAAAAGTTATCTGATATTTTTAACTTCGGAAAAATTAATAGTTAATGGTATTTTTTTAAGTAATTAAAAAAAATGACCATGCGAGTAGATACAAATTTTCTTTTTTTGTAATTATACTTCGTAACGAAATCTATTTTCTATCAGGAAATGTCTAACATTTCACCTCAAGTTAAGTGCCAGTGAAACCGTAGATGGTGAAGCGTGCTCGTCGTTAATATTTCTGGCTCTCACATATATGACTGTCGGAAGACAGTAACGCTGTTATGGCACCAGAATGATTGAAGATGGCCAGGCGGGTACAAAAAACCGTACCGTTATCTAAATTCCAGACCACCCGTAACCTGGAAATCGAACTCAAGACCTACATACTACTTATATATTACTACTAATATTACTACATATATATTACAAAACAAGCGGTAACCCATTTCATCATGAATAAAGTTCAAAAACGTATTTACAATTCTCATGTAACACGACCAGCAATATGTGTTGCCAGGCTGTATTTATACGTACCCTATTCAGTATTCAGGGTTGCACTTTTGCGGAGATAGACCTACCAAGAAATCGATCTATCGCCGTTTCGATGCTTCGACATTCGTCGCCGCGTCGTGATGTCGCGTCGCTTCCAAGATCTTGCAATTTGTAAAATATTTGGAATAGAACGGTCGGCGGCCACCAACGAACCCAAAAAGGAACACGGACAGCAAGCTCCCCGAACATATCTCTTAATCAATAACTTTTTTAGTCACCGATCCTCGGATGTAATAAAATCGTTTATAGGACTTGAAAGTTCTTTATATTTTTAACTTTTTATGGGCAAAGCAAAGTGATTTAGAAATATTAAATATGACAGGTAAATATCACATGTAGAAAATTGTAGTTTTGTATAGTCATCGGATAATTTTACCAGTATAATGCCAAATCTTACCATTTTAATTATTTCTATCTTTAATAAAAGGAAGTATGTGCTTTATATAAATTCGCGAATAAATACGAAACAAAATGTTCGATGTGAAGTCAATAAACAAAATGTTAATCACATGCCTTCGCATGTCAGACCTGTAGCTATTAAATTAAGCCATATTTATCGACATCGACACGAGAACGATTCGCCGATGATCACAAGAATGAACCATAATAGTAAGCGACCGCCATAACGGACGTCGTTGGACTTGCGAAGCGCGGCTTGTTAGCCGAACCACTTTCGCGTAAGTATGAGTTCGCGGGGAAGAAAAAATAAGGCTTTTTGTACTTCGAAGCCGTGTGTCGCGGGTGGTCTCGGCTCAGACATTTCAATAATGACGGCCCTCTGACGTAACGTGGCCGCTCTTTACCGAACAGACACGGAAAAAAAAATATGAATTGCGGGAATCGAGTGTAATACAATAAAGCCGAAGTCAAACACGAACGTATTCTCAGACGGCGCTTATACTTCCTTGAAATTCATTGCGTAATCGCATAACAATAGAAACGGCGTCGTAAAACATTATTAGCCCGGTCTAATAAACCTGCCGGCATTGCTGAACCATTTGGATCAGGTAACCGAAAATGTTTATGGGATTATTATACGTTTTTAGTTATTAAGCATATTGTATTGCATTCAAGAAATTTTATGTCATTCTTTGTGAAATTACTTCCGTAATTATTATCATCAAATAATTATTATTATCCTATTATTGAATATAAAATTAAAGTATAATTAAAATTTATGGAAACTATAAGAAATATTTTACTATCGTGAATTTGGACTTTAAAAATATGTCTTAGATTCCTAAAATCGACAAAAAGCGTTATAGCAGAGCGTGGTTTCGATCCACGGACCTCTGGGTTATGGGCCCAGCACGCTTCCACTGCGCCACTCTGCTCATGAAATTGCAAGTGAAAAATAGTTGTTACTATTCGAATTCTAATGAAATTTGTGTAATCAAATGATTTTAATTAATTAAAATTAAAGTTTATGTTATAAATTACATTTTGTATAATTGTCTATAATATATTTATTGACGTCGTAATATGTGAAGAAGTTATCTCGGTTGATAAAAATCATTAAGTAATAATACTAGTAAACAAAACAAATTAAAGTAATGGCAAGTAAAGAGTTCGAGAATAAAACGCTGTAATTACCGTCTTTGATAATTGTCCAACTGTAACCTTTTGTTATTATTTAGATCATCTGACAATTTCACGGAACAACGCTTTAGGCTGATCAAAAGTAGTAGTGAATACCTTTGTCAGGAACCAGTTAAGTGAAAGAAAATAATTCACAATTCTATGAAAGAGCTCAGTTCAAAGAGACAGTAACGGGAGTTTTTTTTAAATTTTTTAATAATTAATCAATTTTAAAACCGCGGAATTAGCAATTATTAGTTGTAACGGCTTCCAGATTAAGCACAGGTAATGTTCCTATGAATGCATACGCATACATTATAAGAAATATTATCGGCCCTTATTGTCCGATATGCAATCGATTGGACGATTTATTTCATATTTCTATTTAATTTACCCGAAACGGGACAAACATAAAGTTATTTCAACTATTGAATTTAAGAACATAGGTTAATGTAATGTTATGATTATAAACAGCTTTGGCTTTTTCGCATTCAGAATTTGGCTAATCCAAATATGTGATAGTGTTATTTGATGTGAAAAATGATGTTACCTTTTATTTTCATT